>JAODUI010000027.1:773040-810536 GCA_027563995.1 Papilio gigon
CTATATAACTTATAAAACGGCTTAACTCACGTGCAACTCGGTGTCAGTACCGACTAGTTTCGAGCCCATCGGGGGCTAATCTTCAGGGTGAGTGGGAACGGTACTATCGCGCGTTCGCGGCCCGTCGCTCACTGGTTTCACATTTATATATAATTTGTTTTGTATTGTCATATTGTAGATTGTTCAAACCCAGACACATATGAAAAGAAACATAAGAAGCAGAAACGGCACGATGACGACAAGGAGCGGAAGAAACGGAAAAAGGAGAAAAAGAGGAAAAAACAGAAACACAGTCCGGAGCATGGAGGTCTCACGCCCAGCCAGCATCCTGTCTCTTAAGTAGTTGTAGTCGGTAAGGTTTCTACATGAGATGCATCTAACAGGGAGACTTATTGTAACATAGTAAGTGGAAATTTAATATTAACACTAAAAAATCACCTGGTCACTTTCATAAGCAAATAATCATAGTGGTATTGAAAGTGTTCAGTGATGGAATGGTGTAGACAGAAAGCAGCCAGTTTGTTAATTATGGCAAATTTATTTATAATTTCAAGCAAAATTATTTGATGTATCAAACAATATGAATGCTTTAAGTGATGATCAAATAAGTTTCTCATAAATTTTGTATCTTAATATCAAATGGTTTAAAAGATTGTAGCCAGTGTGTTATAAATGACAGTCTCCCAGTTGTGCATCTCAACTATTGGGCCCAAAGAAATTGTTCATTTTTTTAATTTATTTCTTGGTCTTAATTTAAACATTGCACTTTAGTAATCAAAAAGTAGTTGAGAAAATAGTACTTTTATGCAATCCATCTCAATTTTAATTTATTGTAAGAAAATAATTTGATTTTTTTTTATAATTACATTAAAACCGTGAAGTTGACTGGCAACATTTGTATTGGTATTTGTTGTCAGTTTTGCCAGAGACAATAGAAGGGACATACCAATACAAGTGTGAAGAGTGGATATTTGTACAAAAGTAATTAAAGTAATTGTTAAAATAACAAATAGTTACTTGTGTTGTAGTTTGTAATACCAATGTTGGAAGTATTAAATTACTTTGGGCTTTTGAGAAATTTTTTGAAAATCTATATGAACAATTTCAAAAACTTTCTCCAGGCTTCGGGTCATCTCAAATATTGTAGTTGTAAGTGTTAGATAATATTATACCATAATAGTTTGTGTAAGGACGGATTTGTGTTTTACTCAATATCAATGTTCTAAAATAAGGTAGTCTGAAATCTTACTAAAAATATTTTATTAACAAAATTTCTTATTTAATACAACAGTTTAGTTGTCTTGATACATCCTATATAATAAAAATAATCTACAGTATTTATGTTTTATCACCCTACTTGATACTACTCGACAAATTGTCATTGTAAAATATTTTTTTGTTATTGAGTAAAATTGGTGTACTATTTATTGTCTGCTTTTATATCTGACCTTAATTTTTTCTTATAAATTTTCAAACTACCCGCACGTGTGACAAGACTTTGAATTAGCTGAGCACTTGTTACACACTCAATTGTCAGTAACAAAATTTAGTCGCCGTAATTAATAGTCTTTTTATATATTTTAATTTCATAGAAACATTTATGTCGTGTTCTTTATAAAACTCAATAAGTTAAGAATCAAAAGTCTTTCTTTTGCCTCGCACTCATCTATTTATTTTTGTCGCCCGATGTTAAGTGAATTCAATTAAAACAGAGATATAACTCAGTAAGTCGACATCACAAAATGCGTGACAATCGGGGAGTTGTGGAAACCATAGCCCCTACTACAAGTCGAGATTAACGTTTACACTCACTGTGGGTCATTATGGACATAGTGCAGCGCGAAGTGTGAACTCTGCCAGTAGTAGCGGCAGAGTCAAAAAGTAGGTAGACATACCCTTAACATTTTGCACACCTACCATCTCACTCTACTCACCGTGGGTTCGAATCCATGAAGCGACTTATTTCTTAGGCTTACATCATGTTCTAACTCCCCCTTCAGTGCTAGAGCGTGGCACTCGTGACATCTTTCAATAAATGAAGCATAAATAAAACAACGAATTGCGAGCGAAATTTATTCAAAGTATCCAAATTTATACATTTTTAAGTCGGTTTCGCTTCTTAAAAGAGACGGTCATACTTAGTAATAATAAAACAATATAAATTAGTAATGCAGCACCAAAATACATACAACATACTTACACTTGACAACCCATACGCACACAGACCGATCTCTACGCCTGCCTACTAGAAGTTAGTAATCCATACACGGTGAGCCACGTGCAGCGTCTCCATAAAACATTGTCTTACCTCGTACTCTGAAAACTGTGATGATATGTTTCGATACAAGTGGTTCGACAGTGGAACTTCTCGGCCACACAAGTTATGAACATTGATAAAACATTAATAAAACCTTATAATTGTGATTTGTTAAATGTGATGTTAGTTTCATTTTAAATTGTTATATAACTTATTTGTATATATTTTTCTAGAAGTTATGGCATGCGTTGTATGGAGAGGTGCCCCTCGGCTTTCTGTCACGTGTTCTGTCTTCGTCATATAAAACACAACATCTAGCAAGCACTAAATACCCGTCGACGTCGACGTCTACGTACTCCATCGATCTAATTGAGGGATGAGTGACGTTTGAAACATCGATTAAACATCTATTTTATACATTTAATTTAAACTGTCCATACATTTACAAGGACAATGATTTTTTTCATCACAATTTATATGATAGATACATTATTAGTTTAGCTGTTAACCCTGTTTTCTGATCGGTTCAAGGTCAGCTGTTCTGTACGCCTTCCCCCGCGTCACTTTACGACCACAGAGAACTAAATAGTTTTGCGCAGCGTCTGATGAGTTGTTTCGAGCATGACAGTTATTTTTTCAGACAATGTTTTTATCAATATTGCAACACCAATCACCCCTCACCTATATTTACTGTATCCTAAGACATTTGGCGCGCGATGGCACGACACGTTCACTAAGCGTGACTTATATGCGGAATTACAAACTTTACAAATTAAAGTAAACGCGATTAAAAGATTGAACAATTCAGTTCACAATGTTACGCATTTTACGTTAGTTTATAAAATGTTTCCTTAACAATCTCAAACTAGTTAATGTGTTGGCAAAATGTCATCAAAGTCATACAAATCACGATTGTCAACTATTTTAACACCCGTATCTGACTTCTCCGTGAGGTGTACGGCTGTTACGCCAGTGGAATAGGCCGCCCGCCAATAGATCTATTTAAGAGTACATTTTCATGACATTTTGTAAACAAATACGAAACAAGTTCTATATTTTGAACAGGGCCAATTACTTAGCTTTGGTGGTGACGTGTATAAACAAACTAATTACATTCATACTAACATTTTCAAATACTGAAACACCGAATCCATTACTTGCACAACATTTATATAAAAATATAATTTGTTAACGACAGACAGTGGTAACTTTTCAGTTAAGAAAAAAAAAAAATTCACGCACAACGCCTCTTTTCATTTATAAAAAGCTAAAAATAAAAACTAGCTATTAGAGTTTTAAAATGAAATGAAAAAAAATAAAGCATGATTTCTTGTTAATAGTGCGCGGAGGCGTTTTGTTATAGATTGCTAAAAACACGTCTACAGCCTAGCAACGACTCCATTATACATTTTGAGCAATAGAATGACATTAAAGGTTAAAATTCTCCAATTCAACAGTGTTCGATTTATGAATAAAACAAATATGGCCATAGATATACAAATAATTAAAAAAAAATACTTTACTAAGTGATGGTAATCTGTTTTGTGTATTTTTTAATCTATTATTGTGAATGGCAAGTTAAAAATATATTTGAAATAATCATTTAATAAAAAAGAATATAATTAATCGAAGGCGAAACAGGCAAGCGAGCGCAGCGCTAAATAAAATAATATACACATAATACGAACATGTTTATATCCGTACTAAATAAATAATTGGTTATTAATAATAAATCATATTAAATTGTACACATTATTATATTACACAATTATTATTAAGAGCAATTTACATTAAAATAATTAAGTTTAAGACCAACGTGTTGCCCAACATATTTTCAGCGCTTGTCATGTTTTTTTAAATGCAAATAAAATTTATTTTATACTAGTGATGTAAATGCGATTACAAATAGCGTTTTTCTGGACACAATAATTAACGTTCGACAGGAAAATTCCTATTTTAATAGATTTTTTTAATTCACAATTGTCACTGCTCTAATTCCCGCGTTTTGTCAACTGTCACATTGACAGCTGTCATGTCAATAAATGGCGGTAGGCGCCTGTCATTCTGCCATTACACAGCGTTATGTAGGTTTTATTTTCGTGTAAAACATTAATTACTTGAAGTTTTATACAATTAAAACTCATTCTTTTTTTATATTTAATAAGTTTAGATTCTGAACGTAAACGGTAACAATGAAAATATGTTGACGCGACAGTTTTGAGTCAAAGACTATATATTTAATTCGACTAATTGTTCATATCAGTGAATCTGTGAGTGTTAAACGACACAAGATGTTGCTGTCACAATAAATATAAACGTAAGTATTTGTTAATTCCAAATATAAAAGAAAACTATTCAACCATCAATCATTTACATGAATCCTCATATTTACATACAATAGCTTTATGTATACAATCATATTAAATAAAATCGAAAATCTGCGAAACTTCACAGATAATATATCCATGTTTGAATCCATTCAGTCATATTTTCAAATGGCAATATTGAGTGACGTCATCGCGGTCACAGGTCCTTGAGCAGCGCGGACTTGGCGTTCTTGAGTTTGTCGAGCCGCTTCGTCAAGTGACTGTTCTCTGTTTCCAACTCCTCGACTCTGTTCAGAGCTTCTCTAGCCTGCAATTATATTCATTGTATTAACCTCCCATATTAAATATGTATCGCATTTCTATTTACCTTCGTTTATCTCGGGTAGTTTTATACTTATAAAGTTTTTCAAACATTCAAAAATATAATACAGTTCAAATTAGTAGTACATGCAGGTTGTAATAGAAATGTTTTCCACGCTTTCTTACAAGGGTTTTATTTACATGAGGATAACGTAAAAATAACTAGTAATCATCAGCTCACTGTAGGACGCCAGCGAGGCTCGGAGCCTGGGCCATTATTACGTATAATTATATATTATGGCCATAGTAAAGTAGTTTCGATGTATAAAATTGAAGGTTTCTTATGATATAAGTTAATTTTACATCAACGTATTGTCTTACGTATAACGGTTGGTGCTTTTTGATTTTTTTTTGTTATTAATATACACAAGTCGTATAACGAACGCAACATATAATACAGAGTGAGTGATTCGTTTGAACATATTTCGGGATGTGTCTATCAGAGCGGGTCACAAAACAGGTAAAACGTGTGTTGCCTTGCCACCATACCGTTAGCAGTGTCAGTTATTGATAACGGCCCAGAAGTCAACAACTTCCTGAAAACAATATCGTTAATTTTTCTTGTTTCTCTACGGTAACGAAACGTTCCAATTATGAAAACTGACAAATAATTTAAAACGAAGTATATGATGTATTCCGCACCTCCCTCTGCAGCCGGCGGCGCTCCTGTTTGAGCTGGTCCTCGTGCTCGTCCTGGTGGTCCTGGCGCGCGCGCAGACGGGCCACCTGCGCCTCCAGGCGCGCCACGGCCGCCGCCTGCAGCGCCGCCTCTGCCTCCGCCCGCGCCGCGCGCCCTTTCGCCTCCGACACCGACTTGCGCAGCGATTCCACTGCAACACGCACACCACACACATTTTAGTACATTCCCTGACAACTATGACCTAAAGAAAATCAAAACACTACGGAGCACTGTAGCACTTAATATTAATTACACGAACATTCACTTCAAAAACGTACGAAAGCGCGATGAATGACGTGCATGCGTATAAGCGTGCACGTCCGTAGCGTGTGTACTCACGCTCGCTGTCGAGCTCCCGGTCGTGGTGCGCGGCGACGCCGTTCTGCCGCGCGGCGCGCTCCTCGTTGAGGCACAGCTTCAGCTTGCGCACCTCCGACTCCAGCGCCTGCTTAGAGCTCACCAGCCGCTGCAACCGCACGTCTACACAACGTACAACACATTCGCCTTATTAGAGTGTTGCTTCCAACTTGTTCACTCAATAGAACCACTTGGTTACTATCTTCATGCGTCTCAAACCTCTCGTAACTCGATATCAGCGCCATCTTATCACGTCTTACTTCATTGACCTCCTTTACAAGTTTAAAAACCACACTCACCTAGTGTCCCTTCTCCGGCGTCATTGAGCAGCTGCTCCGAGTGGTGTGAGACGAGCGCCAGGGGGGGCACGCTGCCGAAACCCTGCGCCACGAGCTCGGGCTCCACACCGTTCATCTCCGCCTTCTCCGCGGTGCCGTTGAGTTCGGCCTCGACGAAGGCGAAGCCCGCAGCCGCGGCGGCGGAGTCCCGCGCGCGCACGGCGTCCCGCGCCGCCGTCACCTCGCGCTCCACGGTGGCGTGCTCACGTTTCAACCGCTCGTGCGCGGAGCATTTCTCTTTATGTTCACGCTGTAAGCAGATATATCAAAATTTCTATGAATACCAGTGTTATGAAGAAATTCATTGCAGACAATAAGATTTTTTTACTATTACATAAAATTTACTTTTGTATAAGCAATATTTAATTATCAGTGTCAGGGTGTGAGGGCTGACCTGCAGCTGCGCGTGTTCCTCGGTGAGCTCCTCGATGCGGTCCTTGAGCAACTCGAGCTGGTAGCCGAGCGCCGCCTTATCGTTGTCCAGCTGCGCGTTCAGGATCATCGCCTTGCGGAACTTCTCCTCCACCTCCTTCAGCTCGTGCTGCGACACACAGACCGACTGACATTGACTTACGAGCGTACTACTTTAACTGCTATACAAACAAGCCTCCAGCAGGCAATTACATTAATGTTATCAAGGTTAAGTTACAGTCAAGTCAATCAGATACAATAACGATTTGTTTTATAATTAATATTCAGCAATGTTACCCTGAGGTCTTTGATACTGAAGACGTCGTCCGCGGAGTCCTCGGAGCTGCGCCGCGGCGAGTGCACGGCGGGGCTGAGCGCCGCCAGCCGCCCGCCGCGTCGGCCCACTGTCTCTGTAACAATTATAATTATACATAACAATCATCCTTAGTTAAATGCAAATTTCGCTCAAATTCACTAATAGCTAGACTCGGAGTACTTTAATGGTCACTGAGGCAGTTTCTCACTGTGGATCTGTCTGATTGAAAGAAGTGTCGAGGAAGATCAGTATCGAGGACCGCGCCATTGACAATACTAACTAACGTCTTCATAGTAGTACCTGAGTACATATCGAATGCCTTGTCGGCATGGTCCTCCTGCTCGCGCTGCTGCCGCTCCAACTCGCGCATGCGGATCTCGCGCGCCTCGGCCCGCGCCGCGCGCCGCGCCGCCAGCCGCTGCTCCGCCTGGCCAAAACAAACACTATATTACACATTCAGATTAGTTAAACGGTAATACAAACAATCACTTAGTGTAGATTACTCAAAGTAAATTGACACTAAATAAGACCATTAACCAAATCTCTGCAGTGGGAACTATCGGAATTGCTGCTTGTACACGCAACAACAATGTGTCCATAGATTTTGTCAAACTGATATTATGAATTGATAATAATGAAACTTCACGTAGCAAATATTGTCTTTAATAAATGCAAAATTTGTTTTACTCAAATAAGTCAAGTACAATTTACTTTCATATCTCAATGTCACAAGGGCGACTTGCTTATACTTTTTTGTCGTAATCTAGTCCATTTTAAAGGTCTTAATCGTTTCTATATCTGCTTATTATTTGTCTGAATAAATATTATAACTTGCATTGTGACAGCATTTAACAGTAATACCGATGTAACGATAACACTCGATAAGCGAGCGTCGACGTCGTGCGGCAAATATGTGTTTGTTCTAACGACTCGACACGCCTCACAAACGCCGCGCGGTATCGTAGGGACCCATTTAAATATTTGATAGCAATTGATAAAGAAAACACTAAAGAATGAACTTAATTGCTTTTATTTATATACAAACTCTTGCGCATGCCACATTCAACACACTCAATACCGCGGACAGCATCCGCTCACTGTAATAGGAAAAATCGCAGTGGCATTAAAAATGTCACTATTTTTGGTCCTAATTGATTCTATAAGGAAAGCCAAATTTAAACTCAATCCTAAAATAATAAAATCATGTGTGTGGCGTCCGTACAAAATTATTATTCTTTCACCGTATTTTACACAATGAGTGACCAATGGTCCTCTACCGGGGATCCCCAGGAAAGTACCGAGTGTTACTCACCAGCTGGTGGCGAGCAACAATGATTAAATTAATGATAACTAAGTTGAGTGCGGTCGGCGGGGAGTCGTCGGATCTCGACGGCAGACCGCACACCGTGGAAGTCATTGAGATAGGCCAGCAGCAATCAAAGACTGATGATAATATAAATTTAAATGACACTCAATGCCACAACATCTTTACGTTCCTTTACAACTAAATTGACGACAAATAGATAATTTCGCAGTAAATGTAGCCCCAACTTTAATGAAGAAATCGAGTCCAATAGAATATCATCTAATCACGGTAACGTCTACTCGGTAGTGTACGATTGCAAACACCAAACGCAGATCAACCAAACGAGAACGTATCATCAAATTCACCTTTTTGATACCGCGTGGGCGGCTGACTCATCTAACAAATAGAGGTATCTTGGTACAACCTCACTAGACAACTGACCGTCGAGAGTTTCAATTCAGATTTCCTTGATATAATTCGTATTCGTGCGAAAATATTCGAAGTCTCTTGTAACAATCTCTCTCTCTCTCGTGTAACATGTAGGATTCAACAAATTGCCAGTCGCGATATTATCCTGATTATTTGATTATAAGATCAAGAGTGGATTGAATAATCTGAAGCTTAAGTAGAGCATCCTTTGATAACACTGCCACTTAGCATTGTCATGTAGACACAAGTTGGTACAATGACAAGACAACATCGGATGTGGGTAAACAACTTTAATAGATTTAATTTATATCAAATTAAAACGATGTTAGTATTACGATAGTTATTACTCAAGCTTCAGAAGCATTGTTACGGGAGTGTCATTGGTCAATAGTCACACGACTAGTCATCGAAAGTATTGATAAATTAAAACTAAAAGCAATCACATACGAACAAACACTATTACGCTTCACAAAGGAACAATATCTAATAATCACTATCGTAATACGATTCTTACAATATGAAAAAACAATATTGTCTTATTTTCCAAACTAAAGTATAGATTACTTACAACTAATAGAAAACTTCCCATTGTTACGTCAGTGGGAATGACTGTTAAATCAAATACAAACTTTATATTATAAAACAGTCATCGGCCAACAATTCATAGCACTTCATTCAATTGAAGGTGACACTGGCACGGCACTGGCACAAACGAGGTAACATTGTCATTGGGAAAAGCCTATGTCCAGCAGTGGGCAGATAAGAGCTCATAATCATGAAACGAGGTAACGGTATCATGGTGTCGCTAAAACAGCGAAAGGGCCTCTGCGCTTATTAACCTGCAGTAGACTAAAGATTGCAGATGACTGTACATATGATCTCCCGCCCAATACACTTGCCCTTCCCATCATTTGTTGGACAAAGGTAACGATTTTCTAGTCTCTCATCTCTGCCTACACATGTACGGTAACAGCGATTGGTATTACGGCGTGATGATAAAACATTCGCCACAGTTACAACAGATTACGCAAGCTGTGGAACAAACGTGCTGTAATGATGTCACACGTAGCAAGGTGCGCGTAGTTTTTGGCTCAGTTCATTGAGGCCGATTCTGGCGCGCCTATTTATTATAAAGTTCTATTTTTCTTAAAACAATCATAAGCATAATCCATTAAATTTTAGCGTAATACAACGATCTGTTTTGTAAAAGTGTTTCTCAAAATCAAGGTAATTTATAACGTCAGTGTTCTGTTTTTTACTATACCACTGTTTCGTAAGGGGGAACCCCCTTTATATTTTATGGAAACAACAGATTAGGATATACTGCACATATATCTACAATAGTCCATTCAATAAATATACAAGCCCATAGATACCAACTATATGTCGTGGTCGACGTGTTTGTCGATTCAACGCGCACGAGGAACGGAAGTGACGATGACTTCTGTCTCGCATAGTTCCGTCAAACATTAATTACATTTTAATTGGTAATTGTAAAATGTTAATCAAACTGCTTGGTGCAAACCGTGAGAAATTTAAAACAGTACTATGAAGTTAAGTAAACAAAATTGAGTTTACATTTATGAGGTCTTTATGTTACTTTTTGGTAAATATTAAAAATGCTGGACTAATTCTATCCTTAACAGACGGAGACTCTCAAATCTCTATCTTGGTTCATTTAATCAGTCTTCATAATAATAATTTTTACGATCACCAACATCATGTCTGGTCAAGTTTGCGGGAGCATCCTGGGTGAGGGCAGCCGAGGACCGATCGTCGTAGCGATCTCTAGGGGAAGCTTACGCTCAGCAGTGGGCGACGTGTGGCTGACATGATGATGAATATTTTACAGTTTTTAAAAAGTATCAAGTTATAAAAATATACCATATCTGGAAAAGCCATTAGAACCGATGACATCACTGTCAGACGGCCGCCGCACACGCGCACTAAGTGAATACATGTTAAACACTCTATTGTTTATCGATACCAAAGATAAAGATGACTAAATTTTGTTCATCTGTTTGTCCTGCCAGTGCATACAAAACTAGACCTTATCAACACGTTGTATGTTACTCACGTAGAGGAGCAGACACCTGGCGGCCACACCGAGCAGGCTCGCTAACGTGAACATGACATAGAGGCGAGGTCGGCGTGCACTACACGCGGTACGAGTGCCATCCACCGGCGACGCACGTGCACTGGCCAGCACTTGCCGATCTTACTACATATTACATTACATAACCGCAATAAGTCTAGGCAGAAATTAATACATTCTATTATTAACTAACTTGTGAACAGAGATGACACAGATCAAAATTGAACAAGGTCTAAGCAATACGGGCGACGGTCGAACACACCAGCTGTGCTGCGACTAAAACACTTGTAGTTTTGCTAACGGCTGAGCAAACAGAGCGGTCACGAAGGAAAAAGTCGTGAATGATGTGTTACTTATGTAAGCTCCTTACGATACATGTGTATGGTGTTAAACCAACAGTTAGAACTAACGAACAAAGTAAACAATCGCACGAAAAGGAGTCTGATAACTCTGTTATGGCCTCAGAATTTTACGAAGGCTACGAATTTTTGATAAGATCTTGATAAACTTCGTGTAGCAAATCAAAATCATGAATTGATGAAATTATTTATATCTTAAACAATGCGGTACTAGATAATGTATGTATCAAAAACAAAGAAAATTTTTCAACGCTGGCGATAAGCAAACAATACAAAAGAAATACTCAATGAGCTTGAAAAACGCGCAAATCCAATTAGATTAATAAAAGTCGGAAGCAGCTATCAAAGCGACACTGACACTGCGTCCTCAAAACGTCTTATATTATTATACCGTATAAAGAAAGTTAATCATGTATGTTCTCGATACGTACATGGTTGTGCTGGTCTCCGAGAATGCCGACTATCGACGGATTAATTTCGCTCTGAGAATCTATGCGCGCGTCCGTCACGCCTTGCTCCATATAACTGTCCAAGTCGTCCACTGGACCGCAGTGGCCGTTTTCCACGTCGTCAACGTTTCCCTCGGTGTCCTCCTTACCATTAGTCTCAGGTTCTTTTTCATTATTTAGATCACCACCTTCGTCGATGTCTAATTTTTCGACGCTAGGATTTACAGTTTCATTAACCGGTATTTGACTGGTTTTGCTAACATTAGACCGTTCTATCACAGCTTCTTCGCCTGAATCATCAAAGTCGCCGTCAGTGAAGGCCTCACCGCTCTCCTCGTCACTGTTGTCTCGTGTCTGTTCCGATTTATGACCCATTGCTAAATTAAATCGTCAAATATTCACTCATATAAACGTCGGAACACTTTTATTCTACAGAATTTATTAATGCAGTAGCAGTCGAGTAGAAAGGAAGGACGCAATTTTTGCACTGCACTCCGTGTATTCCGCGATAAAATGCCGCACACTGTTTATCTTATCGATAATTTCCACCGTCAGTGGCCACGAATGGACCGCGCGTTCCTCCGGAGACAATTGCCGCTGACAATGGGATAGTATGACCGCATCGACATAATGTTTATTTGTAAACACGGCTGCTATGTTTACGATGGAGGATGTTTATCGCGTGTCGCTACGAACATTTTCGGAGGCTCGCGGGGAGGACGGCCGTCATCGGCGCGGTCGCGGACACACTGACAGTTCGCACGACCGTCGCCTGCGGCTTGCGCGCTATCGTTGTCGTAATCGCGCTCCACCGTTACGCGCGCCCTGCGCACTGCGCGCACGCGGAAGCGGATAGCAGTAATCATCTATGAAAATATGCAATTGCTTGTTAGCTTTTTATATAACACGGGCGAACACTTGCAGACCAACAATCGTGTTCAATAGAAATAATTATTGTTAACAAAGAAATAAATTGTAGGAAATACGATGCGGATATAAATTTAACAAATAACTTGCTTATTCAAAGAAAGTGTGAACGGAAGAAACTGTTTTTGACTCATCCATGTCAACAGCTTAGGCCTAATGACAGGAGGGTTCAGTAAATGACGAGGCGCCGTGTCCGCGCGCTGCCCGCGTCCGCTCCAGCGCGGAGGTGAATGAGTAATCGCTGTTTGTTTCACTGAGAACCGACTGGGGTTGCCAGCATCTGCTTAATTTTAGGGACAATTGAGTAGAAAGATACGTGGTAGCACGACACTATAAAGCTACAAAATATAATATACAAAATACTCTAACAGATACTTTTTCTAACTATCCGTAAAATGTTTTTATTATAATCATTTTAAGCGTGAAATAACGTCTGGTATTTATTATTACAAGTTTTGAGGAATGATGAGGATGATGGATGATAAGGCACACAAATATCGTTTTATGGACATGTTTCTATTAGTCATTTACAACTATAAATTTTATTTAAAACAAATGTGTAATGTATGGACAGTGTGACTTTTAAGTTCTTCATTTCTTCATGAGCAATTTACTACGTAAATTAAATTTTCATACACGTACTTAATAATAATATAACACGTGTAGAAGCTTATCAAAATATTATATATCAAGTCGATGTGAATCGTGTTACATGTTAACTATGGATAGATGTTTGTTACAATATAACTCCAAAACAGAACAACCGACCTCCATGAAATTTGGATTACATACAGTCCGGTGACATATAGGGTATATATAGGGTATATACCATGTTGTTGAGACCGAGCCGCGCGCGACAACTAGTGTTAATGTAAACTAATAATAGCCATTTGTAATGATTACTTGAGTTGTAATTCGATGCCGCGAACTCGGATTACGATGCGGTCTTCCCTTGTCGAGAACAGCGGACGAGGCTTTGGAATCACTTTTATTTCTAGTTCACATATTTTATCTGTATAATAAAATTGTGATACATTGAGAGTGAGGATACGTGTGTTTAGATGATATTTAAAATACCAAACATTAACCATCTTAATTTATGAATTAAGATAATTTTCTTGCTAATTTAAATGCTCTAGTTAAAAAAAAATTGCTTTTTTTTTCTCGATTAACAATTGCTATGGATTTAAATTTCCCAAACACATGAACAAAGAAAAAATGTCTAGAGAATAATGTCTATGCCCGTAAAATCTAGTTGGTCACCCTGGTCGATCCTTTTGCGTGAAGGAAACGTCCCCGCGCGGCAGATTTACTGCTGGCGGTGTCGATGCTAAGGACGTATGTTTCCGATCGTATATCAGCCGACTGCATATTGTGCTCTAAGAATAACTCGATCGCCTTTGGAGCTGCCTTAAACGATTGATAATGAATTAAGCTTGTATATAGCTGGAGCTGGCCGAGGATCGATCCTGGTGGCGATTATAGGGCGAGGCCTCCGCCTAGCAACGATCGATAAGCGACTGACATGATGATGATAGTATTATAAAACAATTTAAAATGATCGACAGTTATACAACTACTTGGATTTGAATTCTTCATTGGCTGGTGTACGTTCACCTTGCAAATAGATTATAAAAACTTTTAGTCAGATTTGCATTTAAATTCACAATTTGGCAAACTTTAGTCGTGCGCTGCTATAATTCGCCTATAACCATGAAAGTACAATAACCGACCGCAGGACTTCACATCATTGTGTGTCACATCATTCAACAAACTATTCTAAAATTAAAAATATAACTTTTTACATGAAACCTATTGTCCTATTGTTATTTTAATGATTTGTGTGAATTATATTAAATTATTAAATCTACATTTGTTTACAAGATTCGTTTTTTTCTTCTTAATTTTGTAAAGATAAAAGTTGGCGTCAATTTAAAAGAAAATGAAATTAATAAATAACTAAAACAAATTTTAAGGTAAGGGTTTTCTAATTCTTCATATTTATTAAAGTTCCCGCTCGTCTATGCAGCGTATCTCCACCATTAGGTGGTACTTACACGAAATATTAAAACTGCCACTCGAGCGCTGTAATGTTATTATTACAAAATGCTATTTAATGTTTATTACTTAATTTTAATTGAATCAAGTTTTTCGCTCGACTTGCACACCAGTTCGATTTCATTACCGTGAGCTTCCACTGCCGGAACGCGTGGAATTAGACACGTTGACAACTATTCTCATTCTTTTTTCATCGCGGTGTTTCTGCAGATGTACTCACGATGATGTTATAAAAAAAAATCATCGTTAACCTGCACTTTGCCTTACAGAGGGTCGACAGTATATTCTCCATACATCTCTATCAATCGTCTCTGAATTCACATCCTTCTTTTACATATCTTACTAACAATCCATCCACACCTTCGATGTTCCTTTCTCATCACCACAGCTACAATCATAATAATAACAATGCAATATCTGTACATTTAAACTTAAGCAATAAAGCTTCAATAGTATATGTTGGAAACAAGTTGAGTAGTGTGTCCTGCACAAGATGTGTCAGACACAGGTAATAATAGACTATTCGACCGTCGCAACAATTATATGACTTAATTTCTGCCTTGACCTTCAATTTAAGCGACCATCCTAATTGAGTCATTGCACATATAAAGTGGCGACATCTATAATTCCAACAACTGTCAATCGAGGATTTCTTTCCACATAATAATACGTCAAAGACGCCCCAACGAACATGAACTTTAAATGTATTTAAAATTCGAAATATTTATAGAACATACGTATCATCATCAGCATTTGTCTGCCCACTGCTGGACATAGGCCTTTCTCAATGCCTTCCATAGTATGCTGACCTCCGCTTTCCGCATCCCACTACTTCCTGCTCATATATGAATGTTTATGATTATTTTTTATAATTCTATTATGGACTGACAGACATGTCTTCTGTACGTTCCTCTGTTGATATTAATACAATGTACTGTCTGGCTATACTCTATACATAACAACAAATTTAATACGTTGATTATTCCTTGTTCAATAATTGTTTTATATTGTTATAAAACGAGGTCTGTTTACTTACATACAATACTGTCGACATTGAACTTATCGCGGCTAAAATGATGACGTCACGTCAACGGAACTGATAGTGACAGTATAAATTGAGCGACAAACTTTAACTTGATATTGACGTATTCAATTGAAATAAATACCTTTACAGTAACAAGACAACACAATACAAATGCAAGAATGACAAACCGTGCGTTTCCATTATCACAACACTCATAAAAACATATAAAAATCTCTCAAACTCCTATAAAAATAGATACATTTTGTATGAGTTTCGGTATGGAGACAGTGCTATCATCTAAACTTTGTTAAAGCCATTAGATACTGATGGGATCACATCTCCATTTTAACATCTATTGTAATGTTGCAATAAGGGTCAACAGTCACCGCATCCCATCTCGCACTGTAAGTCATTGCTCTCAGCTGCGCGGGCATACGGTGTTTTCACAAAGGCACAGGACTGTCACGGTCAACGAGACTCGTACAATGCGCACACGGTCCTAACTGTGCACGGGCTACAACTAGTCACTAAAATAGCGGTAATGAAACTTAATTGTTAACATCTAGGCGGCGAACATAAATTAGAGAACAAAGAATAGAAAATGATGAAAAACTAGTATATTTCAAACATAAATCACTAAACCACCAAAATTTTTGAAGCTGCAGCTGCCAAATCTCTCTAACTTCGTTGTACCTTGACTGCTTGTTCTAAGCCTTGCTAGATATGCTGTAGACGACAACGGAGACTTTGCGTCAGTAACTTTGGGAAACAGAGGTGCACCAAACCTTTATAAATCACAACGCACTCTTCACGCAGGAAGGATATAATTGTTGAGAAGCGCGGAAGAAGTAAGCAGCCGATAAGTTAGATCGATCGCGGACGAGTAACTGTTTAGTATCGAAGGGGACCGAGATGCGCACGCGACTCGTACGTAAATATCGTGACATTTGCGCCGCGGGCGCCGCCAGGGGCTCCCGCACGCATGCGCTTCGGGTGGCCATTTTTAAATGTGTTCAAACAAGTCATGGATATCAGAATTTTTTTTTTTTTAATAAAAATGAATGTTACATGTAATTTTATGTACGTATTACAGGATTGCAAAATTATCATTTCTTATTACAGTGTTGTAGTGAACTAGATTTTACATTAAGCGGATACGGTACGCATCGATATATTTTAATTTTCTATTACGTCAATTAGCTGATTCACACAAATATATATAAAAAAAATCGCAAATGTGTTACATAAAGATGTGTAATTAAAGTGAATATTTGAAATATTCTAAACATTGTCTAACACCGTAACTAATTGAAAGATTTTCACGTCTAGGAATGCATACAGATGCTAATCAAAATACAATCCGTGTCAACCCGCACAGATGGTAACCCCACAGAGCTGGATATCTCACGCTTTCGTAATTGCAGAGGTGAACGCACCGCGTATGAACTAGATTCGCTTGGCAGCGGTTACTAGCTCGTAACAATTATCATACATCTAATTGTACATAATTCATAACATTATTACATCCATGTAACTACCAGCGAACAGTCTTCGTAATTAATAATTGTGACATATTTTATTTAAGCTATAATTTTTTGACTTTACATTTTGTATATTTCAGCATCTTTTTAACTTTTATTTTTTTTGGTACATATCATTTGCTATATAGTGGTTGGGACTATGTCGCGAATGACGGGACGTGACGGGACGATAAGAAAAAAATGAAAATCGGAAAAACTTGCTAAATTTGTATACGTTTAAAATTTCTTGTTACGTAATAGATAATTTATTCTCGCAAGGAATAAACATGTGAAAATGCCATACGAGCATTATCCCTACAGACAATCAATACAGTTTGTACTACTTAAATACATTTTAATTCATTATAAATACAGTATTCATCCAGGATATGCCAATATTATAATTTCTTAATCCTCATTGAACTATGTTAATGGTCTCAGGAACAATCGGAGTAACAAGCAGCCATTAAGACTATCAGCACACCGGCCGTGGAAGTGCCTCAGCAGGCCCACTCGTGAATAATGTTGAAAATTTAATGCACCGCCCGCATGACTCACTGCTAGGGTCACCATGTTACTTAACCATTAATGAAAAATTCCTATTTTTATAACACACCTGTTCCTTGGTTATAATTCGTATACAATAGAGGTTATTTTGGCGTTATTGTTTTTATTGTTTGCAGGAACCACGCAGCGACTGCATATTTGGTTATAAATATTTTTGCATGATTGTTAAAATTTAAAATTCATGATATAAAGTTATTAAATTCACAAGTAACCGAAACCTGTGCTCACGTCGCTCAAAGGACGTAAGTTATAAACAATAACAAACATGCCATGTAAACAGACAAAATGTTATCTGTACTTATATGAATGGAATGCAATATTGACATACCACAGGGGACATACCAACCAACGAACCGAGAAAGTCTTCAAAGTTTTAATACCATGGTATCCGCACAGGGAATCTTAACGAGTAAGCTCAGACAAAGCTGCATGACGGCTATTGTATGCAACATTAATGCTGTCAGTGACGTCATCGGGTGGCTCGCTGGTGAAATTCGCAGCTTTCGAAAGACAACCGCACACATTGAGACCTGACTTCCGATTTCGTACCAGAAACAACACAATGTCGCGGTCGACGTCGTCCATCATTGTAAGTCATTTACTTTCGTTAGAAACATACCTATGGATTACCATCAGTCACATACAATAAGGAAGTAATTTCATATCTGACAACCAGATTCAAATACATAGCAATGACTGACTCGAACTGGTTAGATGCCGAAAGGGTAGGAACACTTTAGATGTTTCATAACTTTGAAATGACTATCATCTCGTAAATTTGCTGTTTCTACTGAATAATTAAGTTTTCTCAAAGGCTACTAATAGTAGTGATATCCGAGAGCAATTAATGTTACGAAAACAAGTAATAACGCAACTCGGCAGTTGTTATCTCGTATGCAGTGTAATGACGGTGCAAACTACGGCGCAGCACTTTCGGATGTTGCGCAATGCAATTAAAAGTAATTTTCACGGCGAGGTGAAGCTTAGTTTTGCAAACGTTCATTGCAAGGTGTCCGAGGTTTTTACAATATTTCTTGCTATAGTTTTTGCAGTCGTCGAGTGAAGGCGGCGGCGTTGACGTGAGGGTTTGTCGTGCTAGCTGAGACGCGATTGGCATTTTTGTCCATGATATCGAAGCAAACGTGTAAAGATTTCACGGTAATTTCAAATTGTATCGTGATATTATAGAAGCAGATGAAGGTGAGAAGAGCTGTAACTTTGCAATGCGAGGCTATTTTGTTGACTTACGATTTTGGGGCGCACATGGCATACGATGGAGCGCGCCGACTCCTCGTCGCTGCTGCTAGCCAGGCAGTCAGAGATGGAGGGTGAGCGGCGCTGAGGCCATCGCGGGACCTTGTCTGAGGTCGGCGTAGAACCGGGAGAAACGAGTGGCGGCGGAAGTCGGGACCCTTGTCCACCCTGGCCTCGCCACCACGACACCAGCGCCGGCGCCACGCCCACCACCATCGCCAGCCCCAGCCGCACCATCGTGGCAATGCAACGTTGATGCCTCTAAAACATTATCCGTTCAACTGAGCGGCACGCGTCGCTCGTAAATCTATTTCTATCGCTGTCCGCACTTCAACGTGTCACTAGGAGAGTCTGTCAAGAGCACGCACGTGTCTAACTTAATTAAGAACCGAGGTGAGAGGGCGCGTGGGGCCCGAGACGCCGACGAGACGAGGCGCGCTACACGGCTGCACGGAGTGTTCTCCAGGCGCTGGCAGACTGGCGGCGAGCGGCGGTCGTTGACGCGCTCCCCCGGCGGCGCCCCTCCAGCCGCCCGCCCAAACCCATCCCCCTTCATCCCGTGTCACGCGAAATGCGCTGGAGAAATGCACTTTTAGCGCAGACACTGAACTACAACTTTATTTTTATACGCCATCAATTGAACGCATTAGTTGGTGTTGAGATCACGCGTTAGATAGCAATGTGGCTCGCTCTCCGTGAAGCTATTTCCCGGTGAATGTTCAGCTAACGGCATAGTTTTTTTATATTTTATATTATTAACGGCGCCGGACGCAAGAGGTGCCGAAGCCGACCGACTCTAGAGGCAATCGCTGTTTGTCATAAATAACGCAACTTAAGTTTACCCTTTCCGGGTTTTACCGACTTACGGAATTATTTTTAAGTCTATCTAGACACTTTTGTTGAATCAAACTATAAGTCCACAGGAGGTAAACAATCGCCTTATAGGAGCGAGGCAACCGGTTCGGCTGAGCCGAATTTCTCTTTATCTTACTGGGTCGCTTACTGAAAACGCAGGACAGCATAAGCAAGTTCTTGTCATTATATTATTTGTACCTGGCTGTGTACAAGTATTGCGTATTTTGTGTAAATTATCGAAAAACACTAACAACTTTACACGCAAATTAACCTATTTACATTTAACTTTTATAGTTTGCACGATGTAATTTGAAACGTCCGGCCACTGCACAATGATGCCAACGTGACACATCAGAACTGCTTTTCGAATAAGAAAATCTGCACCGAAATTGAAAACAAAACTTATATAAATGTATTTTAACTTATCAACTCGTTTTCGTAAAATTTAATTTCCTTATAAACATTTTCAAAGAGAAATTTGGGTTAAAGATTCTATTAATTTAATTCAGAATTAATGAATATACAAATTAAACTGGAGATATAAAGAAACTTAAGCCTGTACGCATTGTCACTTTTAACTTAACAGTTAAATCTTACGGATGTAGGTAAAATGATAACTGTCAGTAAAACTGCTCTGTAATTGTCTTTGCTTACGCACGCAGTTTAAGTGTAGTGCTCACCTTACAAGTAAAAACTGAGGGTGCGTTGATCTAAATAGACTCAATCAATTTGAATTTTGAAATGTCAAGCATACATGCGCCAGTTCCTTTTGTAGTATTCTTTCACAAATATATACATCATTTTAAAACCAGTTTTAATGAAAGCTATGTAGCAGTAAATGCAACCAACATGGCGGACGATATCAACTTCATTAAGGGAGGTGCTTTGCGCCTCACCCCACTGCGTTTTATACCACGATAGATATGAAGTAAATATATCTTCTCTAGTAAGTATATGTACATAACTACGTACGTAAGTCCCGTTAGTTACGATCTCAGTATCATTTTATAGTTAAGAGTGATCACTAATTAAAACGAGGATTTCAAGCATATTTAGATCAGTTTTTCGTACGAGATATGGCTTAGTATAGAGTAAATGAAGTTCCCAGCAATACACTTTACAAATTGTGTACCCTGTAAATACTGAATGTATCGATTTTGTTATTGTATATAGTGTGTATATATAATTTGGCATGGCAAATAAAAATCCTTGAAAGTGTTTATACTATCGTGCTAGAAAACATTATAAAATAGTTGATACATTCCGCAACAAAAACGACATTTATATATGTGCACGAAATTGCACTGTTTCCTTATTGTTACAAACACGTCGATTTTATTTTTCCCGGTCGCTCCAAACGAAGTATTATTGTTAAATATAATATAAAATATTAGTTCATGTGTTAGTCGGTTATGTTCTGTTATTGTACTTAGAACGCATTTCCCCGCGATGTCGGTTGTTGTGAAATGACCTATTTCCATGACATCAACCGTAAATTATATAAAATATAATTTAACTATTACATTTTAACATCATAACAATGATGAATGGTACATTTAACATTAATGGTCATAATCTTACTAATATATAAGTGCAAATGTATAGATGGATGGATGGACGTTTGTTATTACGTGTATTCACAGCTGCTAAACGGATCTCGCTGAAATTCGGCATAGATTTTAAATGTAGAACATCTGGAAGAACTCATAGGTTTCTGATTAGGTTTTTATTTAATCCTGAGTCGTAGGCAAAAGTTAGTACTGTATATTTTCTCTCAGAGATTACAGTTAACTAGTTATTTTATAGATAGCACTTGTAGCAACGTTTTTTGGTAGCGTGATAGGGGGGAATGCGTCCTCTTGCAACGGCATCCCCGAGCTGGGGGTTTTAGGGGCTGGGGGGTAACGCAATCCGCCGCCGAGTTTCATCAGCCGGGGAACAGGGGGCGGGGGCGCAGACCGATCAATGCTGTGCTGACGTCAAAGCCTAGACCTAGGTACGCCCCTTTTCGGGTAGTCTACGTTCCAACGAAGGTTATTTTATATATTATTTTTAGATCTGCTTATATAATTTCCAATTGCAATTGATCTGACTACATCGCTAACAATTCTTGTCTGATTTAACAATATATTTCAATTCCTTAGAAGTCAATTCTAACGATTTTAAGGTACATATATAATTATTCAAGTACCAATATAATGTAGCTTGATAATGATAAATCCAGACAACGCAGAGATATTATAGAAGTACTTTTGAATCCCATCGAAAATATAAAATGATAGAAAACCATCATCAGCTCACAGTACCTTCCCATTGAGGGGCTCGGAGCCTACCCAATAATGTGAATGACTAGGCCAGTCACTATTTCCTCATAGAAAATGTTACGGAATCCATCTCTATAAAATTTAATTATTGTCGTATTAAAATCTAGTAATGTTACATAGCTGGCTACTGCAGCTATAAACCTATGCAGTGGCACAGGACGTTGACTCCCGCTCGCGAGAACTGGGTCGTAGGATCGATAGGACGTTGTACCCTCTCCCAACACTACCCGTTACGTAACATTAAAAAGCTATTTTTATATAATCACAAAAAAACTGAACACTCGGTTACGTAATATATCTTATTAAATTAAGAAATAGTATAATTATAGATTTAGCTTACCACGATAATACGAAGATTTAGGAATGACTAATAAATTAATAATCATAAAAAAAAACACGAAACACTTAAACGCCTGAATACGACTGAAGGAAACCGTCATAAAATTGTAAAACAGATAATTAACAAAGTAACATCGACGTTTAAAAAACTACTAATTTGAACAGTCGTCACCTCAACCTAAGTACTCTATTGTTATCCCCTTCTGTTCACAGTGTACGAGCGAGACGGAGATATTGTTTTTTTTATTGAAGACAACGGTAACTCGAGTAATTTATATTTGATAAACAACCGGTTGTGGTTTGAATAGTATAAGTAATTTCCAATTTAAATTCTCTAATAAATATTTAATAAAAAATTGGAACAAAACAATGTTAACAATGATAACATCAGCTAGTGAACTAGTAAAACGTGTTAAAAGTTTTGAAAATAAAAATTTATAATCCCTGTTCATCCCCTGGGTTACGATCGTGAGTTTTAATTGATTGAATACCGTGCAGAAATTCACCGCATATCAATACTGAATTGTCAATGGTAGAATTTAAAAATTGAACAGAGAATCTTGTCTTAAAAGCCCAATTTAAGATAATGGCTCACCATGTATTTATAACGACCACACGACCACCCACCGTCCTACCCGTAAACAAAGCCTAGAGACATGAATACGGCGGCAAAGTCGTAAATGTTTCTTACATGTAACCTATTCTTGAAACATCTTACAATGAGAGCAAGTTTATATTATTTTATAATCACATCGATTGTGATTAGAATTACGTAAACATAAATATGTTCCTGTAACACATGTTTCTCGTTACGTAGTTTTTTAAATATAACTATATGTAATAGTTTATAATATACTCAAGAGCAATGTACGCGGGTCACCTAACGCCAAAAGAAACCTAAACACATTGGATACTAAGTGAAAAACTATCTTAATCGAATAAACGCTGTTTAATTGACGATATCATACCCTTCAAATGAAAGTAATAAAATATAAGTCACGATGTTAAAAAATTACATAAAGAAAAAAACTTCTGATCTCGCCTTAAGACAAAACTAGAAAACATTTTTTTTTACAACAATATGATTACTATCAATATGGTTTATAGACACACTTAAAAACAGATTTAAAAAAAAAACTCAAGCGCAGTAATTTTGTAAATCCATCTTCGAATGTCTCCCTTTTTCAAATTTTGATTTTATGACGCAACCTTGGAATAACTAAGAAGTATTAATACCTTAATTTAAGAAGTATTATATTGTCTATTAAACACCGTTTATTTTATAATGCTTGCATTCTTAGTTCTCGAGATATACATTCTAGAATAATAGGTTTTTTAAGAGACCCGCATTCATTGCTCTTGAGTGTATATGGAAGAAAATGCCTGTTTAGGCGTAATATTCACGATAAATACACAAACTAAAGCAATAACATTGTTATTACTATTCGCATAAGAATCAATTTTGTATACAAGTTCAAGTCACAAGTCTAAGTAAATTTGTATTTAGAATTGTAAAAAAAAAAAATACTAATTAAAAAGAAAATGCGACGAGACAATCTCAACGGAGCAGTTTTGCTCTACAAACAGCGGGATATCTATTTATGACAAAGCTTTCCCGCCATCCTGCCGCAGGTGTGTCGCTTTAAATTTCATAACCCGTGTAAGAAAAAAGTTAATTGTCTCTTTTTTATAACTCTAGTAAAGGTAAGGGTTTTATTGATTTCGTAAGAAAAATATATTTTTACAGTTTGTTTGACAGTCGAAACTCATTCGCTTCACATACATACATGCTAAAAACTATTAATAAGACTTGCTTTAAACGTCTTACCATTATTATAAAAGGAGGTTTTGAAAGACAAATTAATTATCTTATCAACATGATAAGATTGTATGATTGTATGACATTGTGGGTCAGTGTGTTGTAACAACGCAAATAGCGCACAGCGAGCTACAGCTGGAACACATCTGAGTTAATTGCCCACAGATAATTGCTGCACATCAAATTAGCATCCACTTTACAAAATTACAGGTAACAATCATTTGTAAATACGTTTTCTTTGAATACACTAACCTTAATAGTCAATGTCTTTATCGGTATTGTTTTACGTGGCATTCTATTACGCCAGTAGTCGTATTTCTGTTTAAGGGCCAAATAGGACAATATGAGGTATCACTGCGGGCCCCACATTCGTAGTTGAAACGACCAATTAATTTTATTTTATTCTGAGCTGTTATAACGTTTTCCCCTTAGATATAAGCTTTTTTAGATCCATTTTTTGATTTTAAAGCAACATAAAAACCTCTTTTTAAAGTTTAATGAAAATATTCGTGGTTTACAATAAAGTTTTTTTTCTTCGAAATATGTATATAATTCGATAGGTTCGCGAACTGCATGCGTCCCGCGGGCCGCGGTTTCACAACCGCCGAATTACACTAAGTTATTCGTTTACAAATGTGTTCAATATATCAGTCAGTATTACATTATGACCACTGACCTCTCTCGCAATCTGGTCGAGCGCCTGCTCCTCCGCTGTCGCCTTGGTCTGCGTGCGCTGCCTCCGCGACGGATCCATCTCGATTGTCACTTCGCTGCCTATAACAAAAATATAGACAATAATTTATACTCACAAAAGATTTTAATTTAGAAGATACAAGATAAATCCGACACCTATGACAGGATAATCTATGACGTCACTCAGTGTCGTAAAATAATGTACCGGTCATAGCAGATACGGTTTAATGTCATTATTCACCATGGTCATGGAAATAAATAGAAGAAAATAGTGAAACAATGCAATTCAAACAACCCTCATCACCCCATTCAGCTTTTGCAGTACTGTGATAGGTAAAACCATATAACATAGTATGTAAATAACTTTTACTCTATAACTTGATTTATGTTATTATTAGACAAATTAAATTTGAAGGAAATTAAACATTGCTTAGAAGTTGTTATCATACTTCTTAAATCATCAATAGATTACGATAAACATATAGAAAATCACTGATTCAATTGTCTAGTCATGATCAGTGCACTGTACGAATTATACTTTATATAGAATGTACCTACAGATTATTATGGCTTCATGCTAATTTTGTGAGCCCCTTAGGTAGCAGTATCTAGTTTACAAAGAACAAAAAAGGTAATCCATCCACATACCAGCTGTTGTGTGCAGACTTATAAGTGCAATCAATACGTGCACTCACAATGTCTTGTCCTTCACAAAGATTACTTGGTAATACAATGCATATAATTAAACTCGATACAATAGTTTTATCTGTCCATATTTCGACCTCTTAACGAAAAGAAATGACAACAGCAGCATAATTAAAATATGTTTGAAATTTTTTGGCTCAAACATAAATAATCACTGGTTCATTTTCAATTTTAATTATCATGTATCATATCTCTAAGACTGTAAATAATGGTATAAGTATTTTCAAACAATTTATGGTGGCTAAAGAGCATCTGGGTGCTGTATAGTGGCCTGCACCAGTATACATTTTTGCCCTGCTATACCCAAAATGGTTCTCAGCAACTCATACAATGTTCCGACCAGATATTCCAACAAGATATTTAAATTTCTCAACACTTTTGCTTCTACACTAAACACTTAACTTATTTAATTATTATTTGCATATATAAAAATTAAGGGTTACTTTAGTTGTGTTAGAATACACATCATTTTTGTGTACTTTAAATTGTTCATCAGTTTTTAGTACAACGTTAATTATCCAGTAAACTCTATCATTGTACATTAAAACATGCGAGTAGTGCATTGAGGCGTACTACTTAATGTGTTTATTATCATTGTTATGCTGCGACTGTTGTTTGTAATGATAAACAAAAGATTACTTCGTATTCAGCTATTTTTTACGACCTTTAAAAATTCGTCCTAATATCAATGAGCATATTAAATAAACATATGTATGGTAATACTTATGTTTGTACTTTACCTGTACTATTTTCTATTTAAAAACTTGTAGAATTTGACTAACATTTTGGCACAAGTAAACAAATGTTTCTCAAATGTTTCACACACCAGGGTTACTACAAATGACGTATAAATATGTGGAACTATAACCTATACGGTTTATTTTACTTATCCCGCGTGTTTGCACAAAACAGTATTTGAAATATAGGATTAGTAGGTAAACGGGTGGGCACAAAGCCAACATATTTTTAATGGCAGTCACAGTAAATGACATCATACTTACGGAGACAGTTTATAGATGTAAACACATCACTATGACATTCACCACAGCGTTTTGGACACCACCGGCTTCGTCTATAGGTCACTTTTTATCTATCTAATTTGATCACAGAGGAACAAACATCGAAAATTTGCAAATATTAAATAATATGAACTACTAAATCACGACCTACACGATTCAGTAAAATTATATCATAAAATGACACTCATATTAATTATTAATTATCTATTGGCACTATATTCAATTTTGCACTATATTGCTAACAATATTTTTATCGAAAAGCAACATAAAAAGCATTTATTCTAAAAATTATAGTAAATGACATGCATGCCATTTTTTCTTGCCATTTAAAACCGTTGCGTTCAAGAACAAACTTTGAATTGTCAACTACGATAACTATGGTTGCGTTCAGTAAAAGACGCTAGATGTTTAATTTCATTAAAAAGTTTTTTCCTAATTATTAATTTTGTACCAAAAATGATCTCATCAGGATTAATATCCTACATCATCTTAAAACAAATTCAAGGAGGTTGTATCTCCAGTAAATAGAAGTTCAGCAATGAGATCTTAATCATTTTTTATAAAAACTTGTTGAATTATGTTCATGTCGTAAAAGAGAAATGGATAAATGTTACAAAACATGGAATGGGAAATAATAGAAAAAAAAAAGAATTAATCCCAACATATTTATTGACATTCATACAAATTACGTGAATCATGCAAAATATCATTACACAGACAAAATGCAATACATAAAATCAAACGATCTTAATCTAGTCTAAGTAATAATAAATTATATTCTTTATTCACTCTTAGTTTTGGGAGAATCTTCCTTGTAGTAAAGGAATACAATAGAAAATAGAAACACTCCAACCATCATGGAAAATGCACTGACATAATATGGGTAAGCACTAGGAATAAAGCGCTCATATTGAGTATGCTGCAGCGGCCGCACAGATACCTAAAACAATTTTTAAAACTAAATTAGACACTATTACAATTTCCCAGTAAATAAAATACAAAACTGTACTTTTTTAAGAAGACTCACAGATTTCAGTACATTATGTACTATTAATAAATTACAACAAACCTGTGTGGTATGGTAAAGTCGAGTATATCCAATTCTGTCGTAATCCACTTTGAACTGGTACACCCCCCATACATCTGGCACTTTGAATACAGCTTCATATACCCCATTAGGTTTCTTCTGGAGTGTTGTACGGATAAATGGATCAATACGGACAAACTCTAGTTGAACATCATTTGCATCAAATGGCTGCCATTTTCCATTCTTCAACTCCTCAATTTCAATTCTGTAAATCTGCAAGTTGTGTTTGTTTCGATGTTTAATACTTTTAGAACTACATTTATCATATTATAATGTGAACTTGGTACTAAACAAGTTATTTCAAATCATGAAGAAAACCATAATAATAAATGTGTACATACTACAGTATCGGTGATGGTATATGTGTTTGAAGACTCTTTTTCACCCTCCCTCTTGTGGTCCACGCGTCTGACACGTAGGCGCCCTCGTTCTCCAAACGCCCATTCACTGAGGTGTACAGCAAGAGCTTTGTTGCCAGATAAATCTGACTTCACTTTATCGCCCTGGAATCCAAACATAATAATCATTAGAAATTAAGTATCAACCATTTAGATATTATACTACTTTTACATTTAGATAATACATTCTTTAAGCTTGGTCCGTATAAAAACTTACATGTACTTTAGCCACCGGAGAGTTAAATGCTTCATCAGAAAAGAAGAACAGAGATCCACTGAAGACAATGCGAGCATTGTTCCTAGCTTGCAGAGCAGCAATCAGGACAGTCTTCCGTCCAACTGCATGGGGATATTCCTTCACCTATTAAATCAAGAGTATCTATATAGCAAAGAAATAAAATAATGTTGAAATACAATATGTACATTTTTCTGCACAAAAACCCTCACAACAAATAAACAGCACCCGGTTTTAAAATTTTGGGGCAAATGAATGCAGGGATCACTAACATGATCATCAAAGCTCTTAGACATTGGCTATAATAGAACACAGCTACACTTTAGGCTACTTCTTTAAAAATTACTTGTTGTATTATGTGTTGTTTTTTACCTGACTCTTTGGATTGTAGCTGTAAGCAGTACTATCGGCAGTTAGAATTGGCAACACCAAACTGTTGTCTTTATCCAGAATCAATCCTGTGCCCTCAAACAGCAGTGGCTGAGTGTTATGCTCTCCTACAATAGTGGGCGCGGATATGAGATTCTTTGCTGACACTACTATCTTAGTATGGTCGCCATCATCTAACATATCATAGTTGAAATGGTCTATTACAGCTGCAGATTCTTCATCCATCTAAAATGTTGAGATTATTTATCTTTATTTTAATAAAATATGAGACAATTACTTTTGATATTTCGTCACTAAACTTATATTTGAAATCAAAGTTTACCTCAAATCCACATTCAGTAGCAATTTCTCTGTACACGTCCCCGGCAGCGGCGTTGCCAGCCACCAAAACATTACCACCGTCGTCTATGAATTTGGTGATACCTTCAGTGTCAATTTGACCTCCGAATTCCACCACAGATGGTGAGAATATTATAAGATTTTTATACAAATATTCGCCATACTTTGAGAGAAGTAGATTACCATCATCGGCCAACTTGAATGTGAGGACGTAGCCACGGTCTGAAAAATGAAAACCACCACCATTATTTATTGTTTGATACAGCGGAAATCACTTTTTTGACAGAGTAAAGTTGAATTATACGTAATTGGGGATAGCCGGCGAATTGTCTAACCCATGAAAATGTTACCTTGCAGCGATTTAAAGAATTGAGAGTGTGTTTCTCTTATATTAAGGTTATCAACCAAAACTAAAGTTTCTTGATCAGCTACTGCTATATTTATGCAAACAGCTAGTCCTAAAATAAGTAAAAACTTCATTTTGAAAAAATATCAATCCACTTTATACGACGTGTCCCTATTCTTTTTTTTTAAGTGAACTGTATTGCCATTTTGAAATGCTGTTTATTTTCCAGTAATGTTGCGATGTTTTCAGAAATATTTATAGATTGAATCATTTAAGCTACACATAAGTCTGATATTTTTTTAATGTATCGGATCGAGCGAATTTTTTGATTCTAAATTACATCTTCAAATTTTAAAAAAATATGGAGGATTATTAAGCGATACAAAGGATTATATTCTTCAGCGTTTGGCGTTTTAAAACGCCCGTTTGTGTTACCCTCACGTTACCAAACTTGGATCTTTCGTTTATTTTGAGTTATTAATTAAAGTTCTTTGTTAAAATTTAAGTAATAGTCAGTAGTATTTGTTCTTTATTCTAATATAAATATTCACTTTCAAATATATAGTAAATCACAGATGAAATATTCTCTCATTTTGTTTAGAAAGTCTATGTCAACAATTAATTATAATCTGCGCTATATTTTGATTGACATTTAGCTATGAAATGTTTTATTTTTGTATCGAAAGCGAAACTAATAATCTGAGTACTAGTTAATTTATATAAAGTTTTGTTCGGTTTATTGTAGTCTTCCAAATATTATAATATTAAAATGATATCGCGGTCTAAACACCGCTCAACAGTTGAAGTTTGTTCGGACTGCGGGGCATCAGGTCAGGCGGTGTTGTAATTTCTTTAAGTGGTATAATTTAATCAAATGTTAGTTGTCTAATATACTTGGTGGGTACCGCCTAACATTGCGGTTTCAGATCCAACGTGGGCGTCGATCAATCGTGGGTTGTTACTTTGCGCCGAATGCTGTAGTGTGCATCGCAGTATGGGAAGACATATTTCTCACGTTAAATCGCTACGACAAGGATCCTGGCCACCCTCTTTATTAGCGGTATGAAGAAAACTTTTTACACGGTGATAAGATGCCAGTTACTTTATACATTATTTTGATGGTTGTAAACATTGTGTTGTTTTTTGTAGATGGTGCAATCACTTACAGCACAAAATGTGAATAGTATATGGGAACATTCGTTACTAGACACTTCAGCACCAAAACATTTGCGTAAAAAGCCGCAGCCCAAAGATCCACTTCAGTGAGTTATTTATAAGTAAATGTATAACATGTTTTATTTCTTTGGTATATGCATTATTGTTGACTCTTATAAACCATGTAATTGATAACAAGTAGTGGTAAATATTATTACATAATACCATTGAAGTGTTGTTGCATACTTTTAAGTTTATAATTTTTATATAACAAATGTAATGTAGTCTATGTTCAGCTGAGGGCAAGCAAAGGCTTCTGATGGTGATATTTTAGGTGACTGTAACTAATTTTTATATTTCATACATATAAATAATATGAAATATAATTCAAGTAAGAAAATGTAAAATGAAATATAGGCTTTTTATAGCCTGATTCTACAAATTTGTCCGTATGTTTGTTTATTATTCTCCCATGACTTATTTTCAGTAATGATAACGCTCCATGTCACTGCAACTAATACCACTGATAATAGCTGCATCTTAAACAATTGCATACACTATCTTATCTTATTTGCTAAGTTTGACTTCAAGTAATAATTTGCTGCTAAGATATATAAAATGACTGTTATAAAAAGGAAAAAAAATGGGAAAAGCAATTATGGTAAAATATAGAGTTATTAAAAACAGACATGTTTTTATCATCAATTTAAACTGTAAAACAATATAAAATCTACAGACAATAAATGATTTTGTCAATGTGTGTATATGTAATTTCTCATTTCTATTGAATTTGTCTTAGATATAATTTACTACTACTTTCCCATAATTAACAAATGAAACTTGTGATAATTTTTCAGTCCGATAAAGTCAGAATTTATACTGGCAAAGCACTTGCGCTTAGCATATGTTCTGAGAGCTCGTCGAGATGAACCACCAAGTGAGTTGGGCCGGCAGCTGCACAGTGCCGTCAGGAGCGCCTCACTCGACACTGCTATGAGGTTACTTGCACAAGGTGCTGATCCCAATTATTACAATCAGGTTAGTGCATGTGTTAAAAAAAAGTTATTATTTTTTTTCATCATGAAATGATACACAGAAGGTAGTTAGGTCCATATCTGTTTATGGTCTTTTTTGATAGCATCTAGGAACTTGTGGTTCCCATTTTTTTTTAAGTATACTAGTAGATATGCTAATCTTTCTTGTAACCTTAAGAATGCTTGAAGTGCCTTATTGTATGGGGCACGACAATTTTAGTGAGTAATCCGGCTGCTTTTCGACCGGCTAGTCCCACATACCCTTACGGCAAGGGGGGGATGTGGAAATGCATTTTCCAGCGTAAAAAAAAATGGATCACGATAATAGTCGAATGGCGGGATTCGAATCTATAACACTAAATTGGTAGTTAGTAACCTTAATCGTTAAGGCTATTGGTGCTGCAACATTCATTAATTGTTAAGGATTAGTTAATTGTTAAGGATAACAATAAAAGTAAACTTCGATAACAATAACTGCGTTTGTTTTAGGAGAAGGGAAGTGCATGTCTCCATGTGGCGTGCCGCGCGGGCCAGCCAGCGCAAGCCGAGCTACTTGTGGCCTGGGGAGCAGATCCCAATACAAGAGACAGCTCGGGAAATACACCTGCAGATTGTGCAAGGTCTGTAAATTAGTTTTTAATATTTTTTTTAGTATTATGTGGTTTTTTGTATCATATCAGCTGTTCCACCGTTTTATGGCGGGGTTTTGACGCACATAAATAAATGCATTATCTTGAAGTCACGGGATGTTGATGGTTTATTTGTTTAGCCAAGATCTCTCAATGTTTACTTAAAATTATGAGTTAATCAGTAACAGATTGTTTATCTGTTTCCCATTAGAGAAGAAATGTTTTTGTTATGTTTACATAAATATTTTGATTTGTAAGATATAAGTAAATAATAATGCAAAATATATGTGTTGGTCAGACAAGGCGGGCACACAGAGTTGTCGGAGCGGGTGACAGAGCTGGTGTACGAGGCGACGGACCGCATGATCGTGTTCCTGACGGGCGAGCGGCCCGCGCACGCCGCCGGCCGGCACTTCCTGGTGCCGCGCGCGCACGACACGCACGAGATGACGGACGTCGCCAAAGCAGCACGTGGCAAGCTGCAACTGGTGAGGAACAGCGTGCTTTTCATGCTGTGTACAATCTCATCACTTTATATTCAATAGATAGGTATTCATCTCGTAATAAAGACTTATATTCCTGGATATATTTGACAAATCCCCTCTTCTTTTCACCTCGGCAGGATTCATTCTGTATGTGATATGGTATATTTTGTATTACAGTTACCAAATCATCTGTTTGAAGAATTGGTGATGGACATATACGATGAAATCGATCGCAGGGAGACCGAAGCAAGTGAGTATTTCATATTCTTAAACTCGTATTATTATTTTAACTATGTTAAGTAAAGGATGTTGGACTGGGACTTTATTTATGTATGGTGTGTGCTTGTTTAGTCTGGCAGAGTGAGGCGAGCGGGCTGGAGCGGTGCGGCGTGGCGTTCCTGCCGGTGAACCCTGCGCTCTCCGCACCACGCAACCAAGGCCGGCAGAAGCTGGCGCGCCTCTCCGCGCCCGAGCTGGCCGCGTTGCTCAGAGATGTGCTGCTCGATGCCACAAGGCGGCAGCGGCTGGCGACACTGCATCCCAGAGGTATGGAGTTAAATGTATTAACTAAAGGGATATCGCAATCGAGTTGTATAGTTTATTTCTTCTTAGAGACTCTTGTAATTAAAGCTCAATGTCTCTGCGTGCGGCGATAGTAAGTAAATTAATTTAACATCTGCATTGTATACTACTTGGGAAACACAACATTCAGCGTTCTCTAAGTTTGTATAATTAAAGACATTAAGACAAATATTGACAATATTCCAGCGCCGGGCGGCCCTCTCAACCCGTTGCTGTCTGCGGGCCACTTGAAGCACATGTCGCAGATGTCGGACGACGAGCCGCTCTACGACTCCGTGGCCTCGGACGACGACTACGCGGCGCTCACGCCGATAGACCTCGATGTAAATACGAACATACATACATACATACATAAATGACTAGAACTTATGTATGTGTTCTGTAGACATTCCGAATTCTATTAAAATTGTCAATTACAGATGACGAGTATTGTCCCAAGAACAGCGGAAGCGGTGTCGTCCACGTACAACCCGTCACTACCCAGCGACCAATCGCAGGAGCCGAAGCGAACGCATTCACCGACCACGTCGAGCGGCGCACCGGAACACAACCAGATCGAAACTCTAAAGAAGGAGCTCGACAATAGAGATTCCACGATCACGGAGCTCAAGAACCAATTAAAGAACTTACAGACGATAGTAGAACAGCTGACGAAAGAGAACAGTGTTTTAAAAACTACCAGTAGCATAGATGACGACCAGAGTATGACGTCACAGACTTCGATAAGTGAGAGTGGTGTTGTGGAGGGGAAGTTTCCAGAAAGGGGGCGCAGCTTAGAGACGGAGCAGCTGGCGCTGAGCGAGCACGTAGACGTGAGGCAGGGCGCCAAGCCGCAGCGACCGGTCAGTATGTATGAGGCTAGGGAGGGCCCAAAGAATAACTGGCAGGTTACTAAACATCAGGTACTAATTCATATTAATTTCACTAATTTTTGTACTTTCATTAGTCATTAGTTAATTGATAAATAATCATTAAAAGATTTCGTATTTTATTGAATCGTAGAAAATACTATACATTTTAATTTAGTTATAATAATTTATATATAAATGTTGTATACTACAAAACCCATATTTCTAAATACATATATAGTGAATTCTTTAAATAACATGACATGACAGTAAAAGTAGAAAATTATTAACAAGAAGTATATATTCGTAGTTGTGCAGTAACTATCACATGCTTTTAAGTAGAATTAGTGTTGGTTTTGCAATTATATACCAGTAATGTTGAAAATGCATGTTAAAATCCTTAAAAAAAAATTTTGGAGTATATTTCCCTAACTTAAAACTATTTCAATTAATATATATTCTTATAAACGATTATTAAAAACAGCAAAAACGAATCACTTTCCATACAATATTAAATGAAACTTAGGAAGGTAAGAAGCTACTAACTAGTGGGTCCAACTGTAGCTAACAAGCCTGCCCGGGCTGGAGCGGTCGCTGACGCAGAGCGCGCTGGACGGCGAGGAGGGCGCGGCGGGCGGCGCGCCGGCGGGGCAGGAGGCGGTGCAGCGGCGCGCCGAGGCGGTGACGCGCGCCATACAGGACCTGTGGGCCGCCGCGCGCCTGCAGCAGCCCCACCTAGCGGAGCGCGCACAACACATACGTCGCGCGGTGCGGGCGCTGTTGGCACTGTTCCCACAGGTACTGTCTACATGATGCTTTTGTTTTTCCTTACTCCATGATCTTGACATTTTGCTATTAATTACATTGTGTGCGTATTAAATGAGTTTACCCCAAAAAATAACGCAAAATAATGAGAATAGTTAGCAGTTTGTTGCTACATAGTATGACCATCGAGTAGCTCGTATGTCCTCTCTCTTGTACAGAACTGCTCGGACCCGACGCTGCAGGAGGTGGTGTACAGCCTGCGCGTAGCGAGCGAGGAGGTGCAGGCGGCGTGCGCGGCGCCCGCCTCGCTGGACCGCGTGCGCGCCGCCGCCTACGAGCTGGCGCGCGCCACCAAGCTGCTGGTCACACGCGCGCAGCCCTCCTAGCGCCCGCCGCCCGGGCGCGCGCACGTCACCCTGTAGTGCCCGCGCACGGCCCGACATCCACACGTGTCCCAGTGTTACATCACGGTGAACAGTGTTCGAGTTTTAGTGATCGTTTACACTACTAGAGAAGATCTACATATGAATTCATAAAGAGTCAAATTACAGTTCCAGTACTTACCTATGAGGATAACAACATTATAAGAAAATAAAAAAAACCTATATGAGGTATCCCAACTCCATAACACAGAGAGCACATATCTATAAAGAACTTCAACAATGTGAAATCGTCCCATCCACTCGGGGCCGGCGTGGTGGACTGAGAGCTAGTCACCTTGGCATAGACACGAGCTCCGTGGAGTATACGGTGTGTATGGGAGATAACAACTTGTACTTACTGGAATGTATATTTGTTTGAATGTTTATTTCAAATAATAACTAAACAAGCAAATTGTAATTCAGATGATTGCTGAATGGTTAATGATAAAACTCGACGCACGTAGTTCAAGACACAATAATGTCAATGCGGTGGAAGTAAAGGAAAAATGGACAATTGATATTTGTTAGGACAATTTATGATATGCATGTGTTCAAAAAGTGCTGTTCAATGTTATTTGCTGATATCCTGTTAAAATATATATAATGATGTTAAGTATTAAATAAAAATTGTCACTTATATGTGACACTTAGATTAACTTAGCAATGTAAGTCACGCCAGTGCTCACATCTACTTACAAGTGTTTGGCCAATGTTTGATCAAATTTGGGAACTATGGTGAACAGTATTGCGAGGTTGCATTTAGTGTCTTGTATGGAATTGTATGAAATAGCTAATTTTTATTTAACGACATAAATGTATGAGCTTGTAACTGTTAGGTGATATGTAAGGCTTAGCCTGACCCTAAACTACAGACAGTCATAAAATGTTTCAAGTATATGGCTTATGTATTCCGATATTCTAGGACTTTTCCCCTTCCGACTGTTTTCTGATTCAAGGTCGGCACAGGAAAGTGGATGTTTAGGAGGAGGAAACATAGAAAAGGGTTTTTTGTACATTCTTTACTCTATAAACTTTAAACTTCTTACAAATGTCTACAGATAGTGGTCTCTTTGTGTTTTAAGCGATGACAGCTTGATGGTCTACCAGCTTGATATATAAAACAAATGTAGTAGTACAAAGATGGATTACCACTTGTAGCACTTTCTACCCTCTAGGATTTGAAATGTCTGGGTTGTATTAATCTATATTATTTTTTTCAAATAGATATAAGGTTATGTTTTGGCAGGCGCGGCACACAGTCAAACATATATGTGTATGTTAATATTTTGTATTGTATTACAGGAATCAAATATCTTGACGGCTCGGATCAGCAGTGAGATGTAAAGGGCGGGGGGGGGCACTAAGAGGCGTTCCAATGACCTTGAGCCGGCAAAATATTTGACATGCCTTATACTTCCTTTGTTCTTCCATACAATTAATTTAACAGATGCAATAATTATTTTTTTTACAATCTTCATGGATATTTGTAAATAACTAAATAAGTTTTGATCACAGTTTTGTTTTTGTGTTTTATCAAATTGTAAAATTGTTGTTATTTTTGAATATTCGACCTTGTAATGTCATTGGGATTTCTTAGATTTTTTTTTATAACGATTTAAACTGAACAGTTTATTGTTTACACGAGACCAATTAAACTTTGGATATACTTTTACAGGAATTGTACGATTAATGTTTTAAAATATGAAAAAGTTGAGGAAATGTAGATTATATAAAAATTATAGGTATTATGATAATTAATTCTATGCAGTATTCATATGTTATTAAAAGTGTCTGTAGCTTTCAAGTATGTGTCTTGTTTAGATGTGGAAAGGACAGAGTTGCGTGAAACTCACCCACAATAAAGATCATTCACCCATGCCTACCCCACTGGGTAACCGTCGTGAGCGAAATTTAAAAACTACGTTGTACTTAAAGTTAGTTGATTTTCAAATTTTTTGTATTTTTGAATCGTTAATTTTTGTTTTCATTGTCAC
>JAODUI010000027.1:820040-831942 GCA_027563995.1 Papilio gigon
ATGCTCAGAGGGACGCCAGATATTGCATTAAACATGTTACAACCAAACATAAAACGGGAATTTTATGTCTATTCCAGATGTCTCAACGGCGGCGCGCAAGTGCGTCCCTCCAGCGGGGAGAGCGGGCGCGAGCTGGCGGGCGCCCTGGAGGACGCGTACGCCGCGCTGCCCCGCGCGCAGCCCGCGCGCTCGCCGCTCGCGCGCAACTTGCTCGCCCTGCACGGGGGCAGCTCGGACCAGGTCAGAGCCATGCTGCACACCACCTACCATGCGCTCGAGAAAAATGATATAGCACTCAATATTAAATGGTGAAATATTGTAAATAATTACCACAATTGTTATATTTAGTAATATTTTAGGTGACGTTAAGGTTATTGTTGTAACGAATTCTGTTTATTAAAATCTCCACTGACTTAATCAATTGTAACTATAATTATATTATGTTTAACAGTACAGAAAAAAATAGTGATTTCTAAGTATTTTTATATATACGACATCCAGTTTCTTTTTTACGATTATCAACAATTACCTGTATAAATTTCCATTTAAGTTTAAAATGTGATGTAAATATTTGTTAAATGTAAATAGTTGTTAAAAATAAAAGTGTTTTATTTTGGTATCACCTTTATGACCTTATGGTTTTACAAGAGTACTGGCGGTTAAGCGGTGGACCTAAAACAATTTTCACGAGCGTTTGTACTGTACATACTAACGACGTCGATCTACGAAGGTAATATTACAATTCAATTTGGTAAGGTTATACCATATATTTTTTTGTGTCTGTCACAAATGGCGTCGCTAGCGAGGATGTAGGCCAGTAATTTTTCTTTCCAAATGGAAAATATATCATCAAAAAGAAATTAAGTATTTTTGGAATAATCAATAGGGATATATGAAAATTGTTAGCTAGCTCCCCCTCCCTTCTCTCGACGACCGTGTCTGTTCAAGTATAATAATGTTAAATCTCAAACTCTTAATTGTATAGGAGAATATTACAATAGATGCGTTTGATAAAAACAATGTGATAGGATGTTGGCTTTATTCTGAAGTGTCCGCCAGGTGTCCCGTGTGTTCCGATACACTATACCTATATTGTTATCAAGTCACACGTCATAGGAAGCAATTCGATGTTAATTTTTTGTTTAGAGAACAATTGTTTATAGGCCACGTTGCCGGCCCGGTGCCTGGACGATAACGAACACTTACGATTATCATGTTTAAAAACAAAGCTATGATGTGAAAATCAATGTCTTGAGTTCTTAACAAATTCTCAAGCTAACTATGAAACTACATGTTGCGTTCAAAGTATTATCTTATGTATTTATTATCAAATTACAATTGACTCGATGACGTTTGTCTACTTATGGAAATTCAAAAATTGAAGGAAACATAACGGCAAGAGTTGCAGTCTTTCATCTATCTACGGCTAGTCTTTAAAAATTAAAATGGCCTTTACATTGTAATAAGAACAAAGTTTTATAAATATATCGCTACGTATAAAACTATTGTCGTAGTGCCGTGTAATGAATCGAGGCTTGTTGTGAGCGGGCGGGCAGTGCGTGCGCGGCGCCACCGCGGACCAGTGTATCGCTGCCGGCTGTTTACAAAACACCGCTCGTACCACCGGCCTCTCCCCGTACACCCGCCGTCATGGGGGACTTCCGCACGTGCACCGCCACCACCCTGTACCTCCTCCTCATTGCCAGTGTCGCCAGGCATGTCCGCCCCACAGGACTCGGACAATGCCCCACTTTTGGACAGCTGCAGGATTTTGATCTCAATAAGGTAATAATCCTTCGATGTTGTCTTCTGTATTTTTGATGAGATCTCGACAACAATGTTAGTAGGACATGAGTAATAAGTTACTTCTCTTTCTGTCAAATTCTAGGCAGCAGGATAGTATTATAGTACGAATTTAAACTATAAGATTGATGCGGATGTTGAGAACCCGGTCGCAATAAAGACATCCTATAGCGCAAGTGCCTTCGTCTTCGTGAAATTTATAACATTTTAAATAGTATCATTGTAAGACATGGTTTTAATTAAGTTTTTCAAATATAAATATGTAAAATTATAGTTTTGTAAAGTCATAAATAAATTCAATGACGATGCCGTTATGCTATTAATGAAGGGAAGCTAGTGAGGTCTGTAGTGTCTGCAGTCGATCTCACACCAATGTCGCGTATTGCTTAAAAATCTAGAAATGTCAGTATTGACTCTAGCTCTCCTACCGCTTTGATTGTAAACACGGAACCGACAACAATCCGCAACGTTTCTTTCTTACTGTTTATACAAACAATAAATGCTTTCGCCTTAGATTTTAGTCAACGTCCATTCCACACTAATTCTAAAATAGCTATTGTCTTGAATACTATCGAATAAAAATGCCTATTCAGGGAAAAACCAAAAACGTAGTAGTTTATATTTCGATGAAACTAAAGGAATAGTCACCTTCACCTTGTTAGCAACAGTCGCGGCTGAACTTTACATATAATTAACATTTCAATTAACAACAACAACAAACGATTGTTTCCATTAAAACTATTATTTTTCTTCCTTTAACACACTAAGTTACTAGTTACTAGGCACGGAGCCATTTAACCGTCTATTGTCAAAAGAATGCGAAGTTATTCCGACGTAAATATGAAATTAAGATCGTCATATAATTTCAATGCAACTAGCAACTATGTAACAACTTTCGTGGTAAAAACAAAACACTCTCCAATGTCAAGCCAAGTGTCCGGCCAAAGGCGAGGGCACAATGTTGCCGAGGAATAATTTAAACATTGCACTTCGGAACTCAATTAAAAAGTAAATAAATCATGATGGAGCAATATACACTTGGTGCACGTAAATATGCATATTATTACGCGACCTTTTCTGCGTCAACCAAAATGAATCAACTGGAACCCACGTTATTGTTTAAAATATTCTGCACGCGGTTTTCAATGATCGTAAAGTCCAAAACTAACCCTACTTCTTTTTTCTTAACTCTCTTGGGTAAAAACTCGAAACGTATTAAGACTTTTAATCGATGAAAGAATATGCAATTCGAGAATTTGGGGAATGTGAACTCATAAAGTAAAGTTTATACGTGTTTGTATGTGGTCAGATGGTGGGCAAGTGGTACGAGATAGAGCGGTCGTTCTACATGATGGAGTTGTCGGCGAGCTGCACCGAGCTGAAGGTGACACTCACCGAGCGCGGGCAGCTCGACATCATCATACACACCAGGAACAGATGGTGCGTCACATATTGTCCCTCGATCTTGTCTCCGCTACGTTAATTATGACATAACTTGGATGTACTTTTCTCGCTCTCAATTAATCTTGATAAATTCATTGCTCTGGGTTTTATATTTTTTACCAAAATACCAAACTTTATACAGTAATCAAGAAAATCGCTAAACAGCGAAAGCTGCTTTAAGCATGATAAATTTATATTTTGATTCACGTTCTTATTGTCAGAATTACGTGACGAAGTCCATAAAACATGTGGTATGTCCAGGACGGGCACCCACTGCCTGACGCGCGGCCTGGGTGTGCTGAGCCACGACGGGGCGTCGTCTTTCCGGTACCGCGTCAACAACCGGCTGCCGTACGCGATCGGGCGACTGCTGCCGGGCGCCGGACAGTACAGCATCCTCGCCACTGACTACGATCAGTTTGCGCTGATCTGGTCCTGTACTGGGCTCAGCGTTGCACATTCCGGTCAGATTCTCACATTTTATAATAACAAGTTGGCTCGAAGCTGATACTGTCTTGAGAGATACCATGTTGACGTAGATTTGAAAATTTTCGGCGTATTATTCTCAAATCCTCTGCATGTTATGTTATATATGATCTGCCTGCCTATTTATTAGGTAAAGGGTACTATCAGATGTTTAGTTTAGTTTCAAGTAAATAACGCGTCCATAATTTATCTGTCTTCCGAATTTAAAATGTAGTCTGTGGTAAATTTCTATAGTTTGTTTTAATTTGAACTGTCCGTAGACCGCATGTGGGTGCTGAGCCGCAAGCGCGAGATCGACGCGCAACTGAGGGCCTACATCTACGGATTACTGAACAACTTCGACTTGGACCCAGACCGGCTCATCCTCTCCAAGAACAACGATTGCCCGGACTATGATAAAAATAAAACAACAACACAATGAGACTGAAACATTGTTTCATTTATGGCAATACAATTATTAATATTAATACATACTACATTCCCTAAACCTTTTTGAGTTTAGACATTTTTTTTTCGAATACACTCAAGAACAAAGGTACGCGGCAGCTTCCAGCAGTATCCACGCGAGGCTGACGGATGGTTATTGATCACACATCTGGCTGTCAACAATAGAGCCAGCGGGTTTTTGTTAGTACAAGGTGAAAAATGCCCTATCTTCCAACTGATTTTGCAAAAAAAAGCAGTGTCCAGTAAGCCACGGCATATGCAGATCCAGCCTGGATCAAATCGTCCCCGCCAAATCCAATTTCTATAGTAAAAAGTTTAGTCCCAACCCGCTTTGCAGAGGCGCCCCCACACGAGCGCGCGGCTGTCTTAACACGATACCTTTGACTTTTTTCTAATAAATTGATAACGTCCACAGTGAACACTTACGCCGGTCATCTTTGAGAACAAAGACTGCAGCAGGAAAATGTAATAAAACAATACGTACACCACACTTGCTATTTTTTTTTTCAAAAAATAGTATTATTTATTTACAAGAATTACACAGACTATTTAAAACCAATGGGAAAGTTTGAAAATACAATTTCGTCCCAAATACAAAAGTTAGACTTAGTAAATACATACTGAACATTTTACGTAACTTCGAAATGTTATATACATTATTAAAACATAATTGGAGTATGCGAACACAAAGGTTCTTACAAGACGAAACAGACAATTGAACATTCATTTTATCTAATACTGGTAATTACATTTAATCCACTAATATGCGTTAATGCGAACTTTACAATATATGATTCAAAAATAAAAGTCTTTCTCCACTGGCCTCGTGACAACTTCAACAGTTGATGCAGTCGAAATGGTACATAACACAAAAAGTAGTCGCGCGGTCACCTACGCTAATGGAAAAAGGTTTTAATGCGGTTACAGATTGTACACAACATATACAATTTACTTTTGAACATCCAAAGTTACAATTCTTATACCAAAAAGATAACATTCTGTCAATATGGACAAAATCTATGAGTACGTGAGATTTTAAAACGGCTAAAAATTGTTTTAGTGATACTCCTTTCGCATATTTTAAATATTGGATAAATAGTTCATTAATAAAATAAAAACTATCGATAAATATATCCATATGTAATTAATACGAAAAATTGTGAATCAATTGAGCATATTTATAATGTACAAAAGGAAACGAACTGGAAACTTATTGTAGTGAGACGGCACCACGATTTCCGAAAGAAACAACAGTGATTTTTTGACACGTTCGATTTATTTGCAAGATACTTGCGGCTTACTAATAAAATCATTCTATTTACTGAGGTATCTCTGGGTTTGGTTGTAGTATTTGGTTTAGTATTATCTGTATAAAATCAAGCACCATACATCAGCATTATATAAAAAAAACACTAAACATCTCTGCTGATTTACAGTAAATAAATTTTGTAAACTCGATTTAAAATTTAATTTAATAAAACTAACCATCACCATCGTAAAATAAATACTATCATACATTATAAATTTTCTATCTAAATGACACAAAAATCTAAAAATTAATTTTGTTTATCTCTTACATAGTTTTGGTTTTGATTGGAGCCCGAAATAAACATGCACGTCAAATGACATAAATGGCGGCCATATTGACATTTGATGTTTTGAGTTGTGTTTGTTTATTGTGAAAATTGTGAGATAAAATTAAATAATATTGTAAAATAAGGGTAGCTATTTTCATATTAAACAAAATTGAATTTACAAGTTTTAGCGTAAATTATTAACATCGGTTAATTGATTCGAAATTCATGTATTTCCTTCTCACTCTTGCATATAGCTGTGTCTCGTTCATTCGATATGATATCTGAGAGGTCTCCAATTTCTAAAAAAATAAATTCTTAGACTATACATTTCGACACCTAACAGATACAATTTTTTGGCAAATGGAAATTACAATTTTAGGTGTCTTGTGAGATGAAATTATGAAATTAGTGAAATAAGGTCTACATACTAATTTAGGCCACATGTATATATTCGATACATAACTGAAAGTTTTATATAAGCGAGAGATGATTCTTCCCTCTTTGCGACCACACGGATTTTACAAGAAACATATATTCGTAATTTATAATTATTTACAAGTGTTTTTTACACATATAATACACCGTTAGACATATTGAAAAAAAACCCTATGCAATAACACAAGAAAAAATTACAACAAAATTGTTATTCAAAAAGATAAAGTCGATTTTAAGTACATTGATATTTCTATATTAAAAAATATAAAAAAAAGTAAAATTTGGTGCAATAATTTTTTTTACAGTTCCATTTCTTTTCTGAACAAAACTTAAAACCGCATTAAAGTCTAGCAGGACAGAAAATATCTTTTTTCTATGAGAAATAGTTTTTGTGTGTATGACAAGTCATATTTTTAACTATTCTTCTTTTAAAATAATACAGCCACTCTCAAATTTATACATAAAAAGCTAAAATTACATGCACACCTACCTAGTCACACTCAGTCATAGACAATTATATTATATTAGTACATCAACAGCCCACCGCTACTGGCCGGCTGCAAAATATTTAATGCAAAAAGTTTACATAGGATTTAAAACATGCACTTTTAAACTATCAAAAGAGACAAACATTAACATTACAAATAGAACATAAAAATATCATCACCTCCGTACAAATGCGCTTGATTGTAAAAATAATCATATAATAAACCCACCGATGTGTTAAATTATCAAACAGTGCAACTTAATATATGATTTATGAGCACAAATATTTGTTACATTTAAAAAGAAATTACTTACTACACTTAAACATTATTTTCTTTAAAGTTTGTTACTTCGTTTAGTTTGACGCACTCTACTTCGTGGCTTTTGGTGTCATTTGAACTTAGACTGTCGGGCGTAACGTCACAATGGTTCTGGTGAACATTATTGGTCTGAGCCAGGTCCGGGAGACGGTGCTGCAATGTGTACTGATGCATCCAGAGCTGTTTCTCTTCTACTTCTTTACTTACTACTACAAATAATTCCTTCTCTTTGCACTCTAACTGTTCTTTCAGATATACAATCAGATCCGTGCTCTGGAAAATTGTTTAACATTATGTAAGTAACATTCTCTATAGTTCATTGGATTAAAACAAATAGTTTGTGAACAACAGTCACAGAGTTTCAAAAACAGAAGTATGATTCAATTGCCAAATATAAAATTACAAAAAACTTTTGTCAATGAACATAACTTAAAATTAAATAACTAGTACTATTTAAATTACAACTATCAATGCCAAGAATTTAAAATATTATACACATGAAAAGAAACAAAGAATAATGTAGTTAACATACCCTTCCAATCAATGTGGGTGTGTCGAGTTTAGAATCTAGGTTATAAAAGTTGCCCTGGATCTGCCTGATTGTGATCCAATGCCGACGGCGGAGCGGTAGCATCACAAACCCCAGCTTATAGTCTGATGGCACATTGAGTATGAACCCGCAAATATTTGACAAGTCAAGACAACCGGGATCTCTGTAAACAGTGTTGAGTTAATTATATCAAATAGATTCAATTTAAAAAAAAATTAAATATAGGGTCATGATTAAGTTTGGTACAATTTACAAGAATAACTATTTATTTGGTAACATTTCTTCACACAGTCAAACATTATTATTATAAATTTTGGACTTTGAAATCTATATTTTGTATTTTTTCTCCTTATTTTTTGAACAGGTAATTAATTATGAAGATATAATCATCCAATGAACAAAAGTTAAACCTTACATAGAGAGGTTGATTCATTTACTTACTTTCTTTTATCAAACCAGACAGCTTCACAGCCTTTTTTCTGCAATGCAGCCATTATAACATTTATATCATAATTCCCCAGACCCAGCATTGATCTGTGAGGATTGATCCAAACATTTGGCGACAATCTGCTGCATATTGAATCCAAATCAGACTTGGAAAATGTGTTTCGCATCTAAATGTAAAATAAGTTTGGTTAAGTATACCACATGAATCAAAATGACGGTACTAAAATTAAATAAGAATTTCAATTGAATATCAAAAGGGTTGGAAGAAAATTATTTTAACGAAATGTCCAACAAGTTTTTGGAATTATTTTTCCTAAAATCTTTAAGTTACGTTGTGTTAAAAAGCTATAACTTTAGATTTTATGAAAAAAATCATCCGCAACATTCTTATAAGAAACGTAAACAAACTGTTAACACAAACATTTGTTTGCCGATTACACATCACACTTACTAATAAAGTTCAAAGAATCATAATCAAAGCCTCTTATAAACCCACCTGGAACAGATTATTGAGCGCATGCAAAGCGCATAGCTCTTTAACTTGTTTTTCGTGATAAATCGGCGTTTTAGAATTCATTTCTTCTATTTTACACTTAACACGTTATTGTAACACAAAAACACATTTTAAAGCAATATCCAATATATAGAGATACAGAATATTTTATAATTTGATAAAGGATATTATTTTAATTCAATGCAATAAAATTAAATTTGTGTATTATAAATCTTACACTTGACAATTTTAATAATTTGACATTTACCCTTTGACATTCGTTTTAGGCGTAGCACAGATGATCTCTCTTTCCTTAGGTACTTAGTTTAAAGATATCGGGCTTCAGAAGGCTTTAAATAATTAGAAATAGCCAAAGTTTTACACTGCAGATAAAAAAAAGAAATTTACAGAATTCAATAACGAATTTGTAATAATTGTGTTAAATAAATATTTTTCGTTTTACAATTACGACAAACATTCAATTTTTTTTTATTGAAAATAACTCTTTGATATTGTTATCAATATATATTTATATGTATATTGACAAATGTCATTTAATTTGGCTAACCCGGGAAAAGTGATTTTTAATTTGATTGAATAAAACTAACAACGTATCCTAATTGCTAGTAAAACTTAGTATAATTTAAAATGTACAATTCTCAAGGGAGTAATAATTCGGATCCTACAACCGATGAGAAGAGTAGTGGAAATTGGTTTAACATGCAAATTCAAATGTATCAACAGTCCCTACAAAAGTAAGTGTTCACAAAACTTTCAGAATTTTTAAAATAATGAAAACAATCTGTCTGTATTTGCTATAATTTTCAGCTCTTCAAACCTATCATCTAAAATTATTCTCGATTCAGTATGGAAAACAAAACATGACACCTTTACTAATGAAAGGATAAAAAAAAATTTAAAAAGTGCTGAAGGCCTGAAACAATTTCCTGTTTCAGAAAATGTAAAAACATGGAGAAGTTCACTAAGGTAAAAAAATATACAGGTTTATTTACCAATGTCTTTGTTTGTTTTGGTTTTAAACACTGGTTATATTGATACACTTCTATATGTTTTTAGCTTTACAGACCCAGTCAAAATATTTGAAAAGTCAATACCTCAATGCAAAAAATGCTCCTCACCACAAAAATATAATGGTTTTGCCAAATTTATTTCTAATGTGTGTAAATGTGAAACATGTGCACTTGAAGATATTGCCAGTAAACCAGAAGTAAGCACTGGGAAACATACAAATATTGAACAAAACACGAGAGAAGAGAAAAGTTGTAAAAGTGACCAAAACTATGTTTTTAAACCAAATTTGCCTTCTAAACCAGTCAGCACTAAATCTAACATATCTCACTATAATACTCTCATAAACAATACAGGTGATTTAAAAAGTGATATCAACAAAAAGACTAATTGGGAATATGGTACAAATGATAATATCGGCCCTCAAAGTAATTTAGATAGAGAAGACGAGGAAAATAAAGCTCATAAGAGTAATGTTGCTAAAATAACTTTTAAAACTGCGAGAGAAACATTTCTGGCTTCAAATCCGAATGCTAAGAGATGTCTTGGTGTATCTAAGAAGACTAGAGGCAAATTTGTGTCACCAATGATAGTTGCTCAGTGAGTAGAAATTTTCAAACTGTACTATACTGGATTTTCATAAAAAAACATACTGCCACCTGTTTCATTGCCTTTGCATTGAATAACAGAGACAAGTATTGTTGTGCTTGGCACATTAACATTAAGGTTGCTACACACCTTCAGTTTTAACTGTACAGTGTAACTATGTGTGGCAAATTTAAGCAATCTAATTATTTTTAGAGACAAACAAGAGAAGAATGAAACAGTTGTAAGTGATGAGAGACTGAAACACATTGATAGCAAAATGGTTGAACTGATTGAAAGTGAAATCATTGACAAGGGCACTCCCGTTGGTGAGGGATTATCTATTATTCTACGACCTTTTAACCTTCACTTTTGGAGAACACACTAATTAAGTCTTGTGAAACAGTTTATGTTAGTGTCGTACTATAAAAAACTATTGGCTGCGAATTTTTATAGCAATTTAACAGTAATAATTTTTGGCTATTTTATTACATAAACCTTTTGATTCCGGATTTCATATACAATTTTGCTTTTTATTATTAAGCATGGGAAGACATAGCCGGTCTTGAGCTGGCAAAGTCTGTGATACAGGAAGCGGTGGTGTGGCCGCTGCTACGCCCCGACATATTCACAGGTCTGCGACGTCCGCCCAAAGGAATTCTGCTGTTCGGACCACCTGGCACTGGGAAGACTCTTATTGGTATTAAGATGTTTAGCTACGTTTTTATTTATTTTTTTTATATGATGTCAAATGGTACACGGTTATTTCCAAAATAGTGTGTATATTCATTACACTCTCGGCCGTGAAATATCATTTCTTACAAGCTTTTAATTGTATGTTCAGGCAAATGCATAGCGGCGCAGTGCCGTGCCACGTTCTTCAGCATCTCTGCGTCCTCGCTGACCTCCAAGTGGCTCGGCGACGGCGAGAAGATGGTGCGCGCTCTCTTCGCTGTTGCCGCCTGCCATCAGCCTGCAGTAAGTAAAAACGCTCTCCTATCCACTCTTTGACAATAATGCTGTGATGCTTCTCTAAAACACGGGTAACTAAAAGTAATGTTTGTGCCTATTTTTTTTTAAAGCCAAATAATCGTAGAGACTCCGAAAAGGTACGCCCTGTATTTAAGTAAATATGACTTCATTGCAGGTGGTATTCATAGACGAGATAGATTCTTTGCTAACCCAGCGTTGTGACAGCGAGCACGAGGCCACCAGGCGGATCAAGACCGAGTTCCTCGTGCAGTTCGATGGAGCCGCCACTGGTAATCTTTAGAACAGTCTATTGATTATTAGCTAGGTCGTTTGCTTTATATCGAATATTGTGTGCAGGTGAAGACGACCGTCTGCTCATCGTGGGCGCCACCAATCGGCCGCAGGAGCTGGACGAGGCGGCGCGACGTCGCCTAGTCAAACGCCTCTACATACCACTGCCTGATGCAAATGTTAGTTAAATTATTGAACCCCAGCAGTAACTAATTCCTTCAGTTTTGACATTTTTATTGCATAATGGCCAAATTGCCCATGTGCATCAAACTAATCACAGTTCTTTCATTTCTTTTTAATTTTGTAGGTCCAATTTATATGTCGCCTCATTTTAAGTTATATTATATTTCAGGCCCGAGAGCAGATAGTAACAAATCTTCTGACCACCGAAAACAATGATCTGACGCGTCAGGATATGGCAGAGATCGCTGTCCTCACTGACGGATACTCTGGGGCGGATATGAAGTCGCTTTGTTCCGAGGCTGCCATGGGACCTATTAGATCTGTTCCTTTCTCACAGATCATTAACATAGATAGA
>JAODUI010000027.1:832042-846822 GCA_027563995.1 Papilio gigon
TGAAGTCGCTTTGTTCCGAGGCTGCCATGGGACCTATTAGATCTGTTCCTTTCTCACAGATCATTAACATAGATAGAGATAAGGTAGGAAAAAAACTTACACATAATATAATATGTCTGCGTCTAACACGATCAACTGTACCATATAGTCTTTTTTATGTATGTCGATATAAATAAAAAAAATCCTTTTTCAGGTACGTCCAGTAAACGCTCAAGATTTTAAGAACGCCCTGCAGCGTGTTCGGCCTAGTGTATCACAGGACGATCTCGGACAGTATGTCAAGTGGAACAATACTTACGGACAAGGCTTCTAATTTGTTTGATTGTCAATTTTATTAAACATTTTATACTTTCTATGTTTATTTTATTTGTAAACGATAGAAAATTTGAAATATTGAGCTAGTTAATAAATAAAGTATGAAATATTTTCTTTTCGCGGTGTCTGCAAAATTTATCACGGCTGTGGAATGAAACGTGATACGTCAATGTCACGTATGATGAAAAATAGCGGGCATTTATTTTAAATTTTATTTTTGTTATAAAGTTATAAGTACATATTACAATTGAATTTTAATAAAATTATGACTTTTTATTATTACTTGTGAAGCAAAAATACAACTTAATCATGGAACAAGAAAATAGAATAGTGACTTTAATTGATATGGACTGTTTTTACTGCCAAGTTGAAGTAAAGCTAAATCCTGAATTAAAAGGAAAACCCGTAGCCGTTGTACAATATAATCCATGGAAAGGGGGCGGGTAATTATTATTTACATTATATTGTAAGTCAGTAATCATACTTTTGTTATTTGAATAAATTCAATTAAAGAAAAAAACAATTTTGCGCCATATTCAAATAAGCTAAATTGTGTACAAAACTATTGCGCAACATTATACGGACTTGTTCTAAAAACAATACTGCGATTTATTGAATTACACAGTATACTTGTTTGTACCCATTTAACAAAGATTATATTAAACTAACTGGTTTGAACAGGATTATTGCAGTCAATTATGTAGCAAGAGCTATGGGAGTGAGCCGACAAATGAGAGGGGATGAAGCGAAGGAAAAGTGCCCAGACATTCAGCTACCCAATGTCCCTTGCATACGAGGCAAAGCTGACCTTACCAAGTAAATACTAAATCCTTAATATTGAATCAAAATTTTATCCACAATGTGTACGTTCTTTTTACTTTCTAACTTTTACACAGCATTAAAAGATAGAATGTATGTTTTTTCAGCTATAGGGAAGCTGGTAAAGAGGTGGCCAAAGTCCTGCAGAGGTTTACGCCACTGTTTGAAAGAGCTTCCATTGATGAAGCATATTTGGACATAACAATTCCCGTGAGAATTAAAAAACAATCATTTTCTTCTATGCATATCTGTTCCTTTGTTTTTCTATTCCTTTCATTATATACTCTTTAATAGCAAAGTTTATGAATATTACTTTTAACAGGACCTTTTTGTGCGGTATATACAGTTTTATTATTTTATAGGTTCAACAAAGAATGCAAACATTGAATGTAAACTCATTAACTAAGGAGATGGTGCCCAATACATTTGTTCTGGGATATGACAGTATGGAAGACTTCATAGCTGAGGTTCAGGGCTGGGGCAGTGACAACATAGACTTTGATTACGAGCAAGCAAAGCAATTGTTGGTGGGCGCTACTATTGTGAGTGACATCAGAGCAGCTGTGTTTAATGAAACTGGTAATTTAAGTCAATTTTCGTTTAACAGCAAGAACATCTGGATAAGTCCATAATAGAGCTTAACTCATCTGTGTTAACTTTTTACGAAATGTAATGTATGTGTAATTGTTTCAGGTTACGAATGTTCAGCCGGCATTGCACACAACAAAATAATGGCCAAACTTGTTTGTGGCATGAATAAACCAAACAAACAAACTGTTTTGCCCAAACATTGCATTAATATACTGTATGAGTAAGTATTGAGGATTCCGTTATCTTACAAGCCTACCATCTCCATGTTGTTAATCAGAAACTATATTTCTTTCCAGATCTTTGCCTGTAAAGAAAGTAAAGAATTTTGGCGGTAAATTTGGGTATAGCGTTTGTGAAAAATTGAAAATTAGCAAAATGGGTGAACTGCAGAAATTCAGTAAAACAGAACTACAGAACAAGTTTGATGAGAAGAACGGGTAATGTAACAACAAGTCGCATAAAATATGAGACTTTTAAACATATAATTAACTTGTTTCTTTTTTTACAGCTTATGGATTTACAATATTGCTCGTGGTATAGACCTAGAGCCTGTCCAAGCAAGATTTAACCCAAAAAGCATTGGCTGTTGCAAGTACTTCCGAGGCAAAGCTGCCCTTGCGGACTTGGACAATATCAAGAAATGGTTTAAAGTGCTCGGCGATGAAATAGAAGAAAGGTTGGAGCAAGACGCCATGGACACGAACAGAACTCCGCGACAGATGGTCGTGAGTTTCTCACAGCAGGTGAACGGGCGTGACGTCAGCAGCTCACGATCTTACAACTTCGGAGGTGAAGATGATCTGTGCGCTGAACTTTTCTCTCAAAAAGCTCTCGAGTTGCTGCTGGACAGCACGGAAGGAGTGAAACCTAAAGGTATACTTTTTTAAAAGAACAAAGACAGTAATTGGGGTCAGATTGAAAACTAGATTATATCAAACTCTTTGCTTTTCTGTTTCCAGATGGAGAACCAAATAGACAATTAAAAGCGCTGATAAAGTTCTTGGGTATCAGTGTAGGCAAGTTTGAAGATCATTCCGATACCAAAAAGGTCAAAAAGATAAAAGATTATTTTTCTTTTGCGGCTTCAATAAAGGAAGTTTCAACTGAAAATAAAGAAACAAAATCTACGAAAAAGACCGAGGAGAAGATTGTACACAAAAATGAAGGCAAAGAACACGTATTCCAAAAATTCTTTAAAAATAATGTAGTAAGCACATCTTCAACTGCGCCGACGGATATGAGAGATTACGGAAATAGCGATCAAAACGTGTTCCAATCATCGCTTGACAAGCAAGAATCATTCTTTGCCAAGTTTCTTAAAAGTGAACAAAACAACACTCCAGAGAAAGTATTGACCAGCGGACTAGAGGAAGTCCTACCACCTTCTCCTAAATGCAACATTAGAAACTGCGGGGAAGCCAGTAACGACACTGATTACTCCGGCTCCACTATAGATATGGAAATAAATAAAAGCATTTCTTTATTTGAAGACGATCCTTCAGACGCTGGCCGAGTCGGCGGTATGCGAGAATTACTTAATAAATCTAATATTATAGAAGCTTCCAACGATGTTGACTCTCTAGATAATAAAGATAGCAAACTTAGCGAAGTTAAAAATATAGAAACATTCAAGTGTTTAGAATGTGGGCAAGTTATTGATATTGAAATGTTCGATACTCACGCCGATTACCATCTAGCGCTTAAATTAAGAGAACAAGAAAGGGAGCTCAGACGTAAGGAAGTTTTAGAAAATAGGGAAAAAGCAGTTACGGAGAAAAAAAATGCAAAAGAAATGAATACCATTAAAGAGACAAGGGTAAAAGCTATTCCAGAACAAGTAAAAAAGAGTGAAGCTAGTTCAATAGCCAGTTATTTTATGAAAATCAATGACAACGTGCCAACAGAGACATGTGCACAGTGCGGGAAAAAGTTACCTTTGGATAAATTTGGAGAACATTTAGACTTCCACGCTGCTCAGAAGCTGAGTAGAGAACTTAATAATAAAGTAGTTAAAAGCAATACTGTTGGTAGTGAAAAGAAGAGAAAGAGGAATTCAGGGTCCCCGGTGAAGAAGCCTAAAGTACCTTGTAAATCTATAGATCTTTTTTTTAGATAACATGTACATTTGTAAATAATCTGTATTTATTAATATTTTTGTATGTTAATTTATTTTTAAAGCAATATCAAGAATAAAATGGTAATCTTAAATATCAACATTTTTTTTTATTTACTCCTAAGCATGCACATGGAATGACAAAAAAAAAAAACCTCTACCTAAAACCCATACTATACTTATTTTCATAGTTCTTACAGCCAAAAAGTAATTTTGATGGCAAAAGGAAGTGAAATAAAATTATATTTGGTAGAATTTATCGTTTTTATTGTTGTAAAACATTTATGCAGCATATATTTCGTTCTGCACCTTGCGCCACGAGTCGAGCGGGCCGTGCTCGGGGCGGTACTTCACGTTGCAGCCGTCGTTGGCGAGGCGGCCGTCGTCGCGCAGCTGCTCGAACTCCTCACGCTCGTACTTTGTGAATCCCCATTTCTTCGACACATAGATCTGGTGACAAATTTATTTGAATTTAATACTGTGAAATAATTTGAACTCTTCGTTTTCATTATTCTAAACTTCAATATAATGTCCATAATTCATTTAAAAAGATTCATATAGTAAAAGGTTAGGAGAGGCACAGGCAGACTTACAACTGGCTAGAATTTGTGTGTCTAAGACTTACTTTCTGGCGACCGGGGAACTTGAACTTAGCACGACGCAGAGCCTCGATGACCTGCGCCTTCCAGCGGTCACTGGAGCGCACCGACATGATGGGCTGCCCGATGCGCACGCGCGCTACCGTGCCTTGCGGCTTGCCGAAAGCACCACGCATCCCAGTCTGGAGCCTAAAAGATTTAAATTAAGGATTATGATGGAGATATACCCTCATTATTTACCTATTTTTGTTTATAAAAATGAAAATAAAACAAATTTTAAAAATTCCATCATTTTAAAATTGACCATTTTGTTCCAAACAATTTTTTTTTCTTAACGTACGTTTTACAATTTCATAGCCTTTGAAGAGTCGAGAAGTTCAGAGAAAGTTTTGCATTTGTTAAATTTGACACTCAATTACTTGTTACAACATAGATTTAAGTAAATGTTGTTATCAGAATGATGACAATGTTTTTATTCATAAAGGGATAAGGATTCAATATTAAAAAATATGAGGCAATAACAACTGGTGAATCATCAACATCATTAGTTAAATAGTAAATATTATTTCTATGCAATGGGTAATGCTCTTCCTTCAGTGATCTATGTCTTGTTAAAAATATTCTAACTAATAATAATCTAATAAATTATCTAAATCTATATCATATCTGCAGTAACTTTATGTCTCAAGTTAAGAAATTTAGATTAAGTTAATATGTTAATTGACAATAAAGTAAATATTGGGTGACTGTAAAAATAACTCTATATGTTCTTCACATTTCCACAAAATATACTCTATGCAAGAATCGCTTTGGTACTATCAAATCATGAAATAATTAGTTGTGGAGGTGCAACAATTATAGCTATTTTATAAAAGTTATGTTTAGTACATACCTATCAGCTCCAGCGCACGATAACATTTTATTGATGCGAATAACATGGAACGGATGCAGTCTCATACGAATGTGGAACTGATCCTTGCCGCAGTTCTTCACGAGGTACTTGTTGCAGCAAATGCGGCCCGCCTCGAGTGCCTCCGAACTCAGCTGCTCATATTCATCGGACACTAAATGCACGCACAGAGGGAAGTCATCCACAGCGGCTTTCTTTTTGCCCAAATCGAAAATACGAATCTTTGGATCCGGTACACCACGACAGAACCGTGATTTTGGGTACGGTTTGTTTTTGCAGTACCGATAGCTGAAAGTTAAATATAATCAAAGGTAAAATTATATGGCAAAACACATGACAAAGTTATCAACAAAAAAACAGTTAACTAAAATTACCATCTTGCTGGTCGGCGCCCCATTGTGATCTGAAATACACCAAAAACAATAATCAAAAATAAATAATCCTTGTGCACTTAAATTTACACTAAGAAATATCACACCGATTGATAGATTACAGTAGATTTTTGAGATATATAATTTTTACCTTCACAAAGTGACACCGTTTCCTTGGAAAAGAAAGATGACAAGAATGACAATTGACAACTTGAGAGTAGTGCTTAACTTAACGTGAAATATTTACGGTTTTTAAAAACCGGAAATAAGCTTTATTAAAAAAGACAATTTATTCATTCTTCTTTTTTTATGTTACAAATGTTTGAACGAACTTACACTTAATTATGTAATATTAAACATAATTGTTAAAGTTTTTGGTTTCAAAAAGCAATTATTTTGTCTTCAATCTGTGGTGTTTGCTTTTAAATGTCATTGTCAAACGTCAATTTGTCATTGATTTTGTTGAGTTGATTTAATAATACGAGGATGTATAGAAGTATTGTGGAAAAGTAAAACTTTTCTATTGTTGAATCTACTTATTTGTACAAGAAATTGAAAAAAACGACATGGGGGCTCTAGCAAGTAGACAAAATGCTGGAGTTGAAGAAGCAGATGTGGTATCTAATCATGCGTACAAATATCCACCCAGATCTGGTTAGTATGACCTTTATACTATTTGTTTTGATCTGGTTTGTTTTTCATTAGATTTCCGCGATAGTATCGGTTTCCCAAGCAGAATCATTAATATAAAACTACCCGGTCTGTGTCACTGTCGGCTCCGTTTAATCCTAACTAGATAAGAGTGTAAATAAAAAATAAAAATAGTAATAATTGTGCAACGGATAAATTTAAGGATATTGAATGTATAGTCTTTTATGATAGGCAACTACTTTGGAAGCCATTTCATCATGGGCGGAGAAAGGTTTGACACACCTCAGCCAGAAGCGTACTTGTTTGGAGAGAATGCCGACTTGAATTTTCTTGGGAGCAGACCAACTCCTGTAAGTGTTATGTGCTATAACTTTCGATATCAAGTATATCTGAGTGCTGTTTTCATGATAACCTTAGCCTGCTTTTTGAGTGCTACATTTTTTTCATATGGCTTTTACTCTTGTTAATATTCCAGGATCCTGGTAACCCCCTGACAAAAATGAACAAAGTAGGCGTTGGTGACATGGTTTTCACAGTTTGTTATTTTTATTTATGACAAACTTTTTGTACTAAATTTTTTTTCCAGTTTCCATACCCTCCACCTCAGTCAAATGAGCCAACGAAGACATTGAAAAGTTTAGTTAACATCAGAAAGGAATCGTTAAGATTTGTCCGTTGTCCGGAGCCAGTTGGCAAGTTGAATGACAACAAGATCGGAGATGGAATGATCAAAAGCGTGGACTGCAATGTTAAGGGGACATATTACAACATTGAGTTTACATTTGACTGTGACGCGAGGTGCGCTATTACTATTTTCTATTTCTGCACAGAAGAAGTGACTCCGGCCGGTGTTGTGTAAGTCAAACTTTTTTTAATGTCAATCTGCAGGCAGTTTTTGTTATTCTCCTATCAGATTTTTTTAGTAATGTCAGCACAAAGTCAATTTGAAAAGAAAAAAATATTAATAGTTTATTTACTTACTATCTATTACGGTCACTATTACAAACTACAAAAATATATAAAACCTTGTTCCATCTAGCTACAAATTTTTCAAGCCATATTCAGTGCCCACTGTATTAACCAAGGAGATTGTAAACCTACTTAGTACACACGATTTATGTTCAAGCATTTTTTTTTATTCAATAGATATTACCCCAGAGACCCAACAATGACATCGCAGACATACCACTATAAGAAAGGAGCCAATCAGCAGTTTTGTCAGATCTCACACGTGATAGACCCGTCTAAACATCCTGATGAAGACTTGGTTTACAACGCAGATAGAGAGATCATACCTATTGCGATCTATTGTGTTGTGGACGAGGGGCAGGAAGGTGAGATAATCTTACTGATATAGTAAATGCGAAAGCATGTATGCATCAATATTGTTATGTACCTCCAAAGTAGACATAGGCTACTTACTCCAGTTTATTCTTTTAATTCCCATTTAAGAAATCATGCAAAATATAGAATAAACTATTTTTTAATTTGATGTAAACAATTTATCACTAGAAGTTCTAATGAAAATATTATTTATTTATATCTTATACATATTCTAAAATAATTTCAATGGACTGTATTATGTTTTCAGAAATCCGCCAATCTCACACCACAGTAGCTATTATAGAGAAACACTCAGACGGGACTTATGTGTTGAAAGCATTGAAACAGAAATTGTTTGTTGATGGATTGTGTTATTTGCTTCAAGAAATATATGGCATTGAAAACAAGAATTTAGATACAAAGGTAAGGCTACGTAAATGTTATTTTATTATCATTCATTAAGGTCTAGTAATGTTACTATTTTAAAAATGTGAATACGATTTTAATGTTTTTCTTTTCTTAAATTTGTAATTATCACAGCCAAGTTCCGACGAGGAGACAGAAGACGGCGGTTCCGAGTGCGTGATCTGCATGTGCGACGTGCGCGACACACTGATCCTGCCGTGCCGGCACCTCTGCCTGTGCAACTCGTGCGCGGACTCGCTGCGCTACCAGGCCAACAACTGCCCCATCTGCCGCGCCCCCTTCCGCGCCCTGCTGCAGATCCGCGCGCTGCAACGAATCTCGGCGCCGGGACTATTGCCCGCGGCAACTAACCCGCCCGATGTAAGCCGATACCTTCTAACAACCATCCATCCAAAGTTTTGAATTCTTAATATTGGTTATTTTGTATGTGTAGGGCAGTATGGAGAACATCCCAGCTGGCTACGAGCCGGTGTCGCTGCTGGAGGCGCTGAACGGGCCGAGCGCGCGCGCACGCCCGCCGCCCGCGCCCGCGCCCGCTCCCGCCATCGCCAGCCCCGACACCGACACCGCCTCTCAGGTCCACACATAAATGACACATTTTTGAAAAACAAACCAAAAGTGCATTATTGCGATTAGTTATGCCAGAAAAAAATTAAAACATACTTAGGGCATACAAAACAACACAAGATATAAGACGGCTACGGTCTAACAAAACTAATTGGCAGGGGGCGCCTGTGTGCTCTCTGTTCACCGTGGTAGATTTTTTATCGCAGCGTATACAAATGTATGATATTATGATGAACCGTGCCGAGTGCTGCAGGCGGCCGAGATCTTGAACCGCTGCAACGTGGAGCGCGAGCGCAGCTCGTCCGCGAGCCTGGGCAGCGCCGGCAGTCGCAAGGCGCGCCGCGGCTCCAAGGAGGCCCGCCCGCCGCACCAGCCGCTCACACCTGAGGTACGGTACACTTATGTAATCTAAATAATTACTGAAATAACACTATGTATACAATAGCGCTATTTTTTTTTCAATTTGTCCTAGCCGTTCACGTGTCATAAAGCTTTTGTGTTAAATACAAATTTTGTTTCCAGTTTAAAATTTCTAACTAGTAACAATGGTATCGTCAGTTGTAATACCGGGAATTCTGTATCGCTGTGCGCAGTTCCGTATGTCGGTGCTGCTGGCGCGCGAGGAGGAGGCGAAGCGCGCGGAGGACAAGGCGGTGGCCAGCAGCCCGCTGCTCTACAACCACAACGGATTGTCCTCGGACAAACTGTCCAAGGTAACTAACTATATCAGTACTAGCTACAGTTGACATATAGAAGTGGAATGGATAAATAATTTTACAGTACAAAATCTTATTATAATTGTTGAGGGTAATATTTAAAAAAAATATTTCAGTTTTTATTGATTTTATGTATGTATCGTGACCAGAATTCATTGAACTCGCACGGCGTCTCGGAGAGCGATTCGCGTGCGGCGTCGCGCGCAAGCTCCGCGGCCTCTGTGTGCGCCTCCGACGACGAAGCCACGCCCACCGCAGGGGCCGAGCCCGACAGCGACGCCGAGCGCCGCTCGCCCCTCCTTGCTAACCAGACCACGCCCACTCTGCCCGTTAATGGGGTTAGTAGAAACATCTTTACCTGCTTAATTGAGTATTGCTTAACAATTTCGTTATTGCCTCGTTAACTACTTTCGTTGTTTTCATATTTCTACGACGTTGTTAACGGCGTAGTGATAATAATATTTGTATTGGTTGTGTCTAGGTGTTGAAGAACAGCGGGGCTGCGCTGCGACTGGCGGCGCCGGCGCTCGCGCACATCGACGACACCGACACCGAGGAGGCGGACGCTACGCACAACTGTCAGTACTACTCACACTATTCACATCTCTCTACTGACTGCCATGTCGGGACCAGGTGACAAGCATGTTTCGTACACGCATTGGCGGCGGAAACTCGACCCATGTTCATATGGCCAAAATGACCATATGAAATTCTAACACGGTTGTGTAAAAGTATTAACTTTGAGCTTGTCAGCTTCCTCGCGAAACTGAGATATTGTCTCTTAGGGGGAGTAAGGTTTGGGTGAAGTTTCTTAAAGTCTGGTCTGGATCCCTGTGGTTCACATTACAGTAAGTGCGGTGAGAACCTCTGACAATATACAATAGACGAGGACTCCAAGTGTTTGTGATGGTGGCAAGACTTCACGCAGAATGTAGCAGTATTCCGCCGCCATTGCCACCGCGCTGCATGTCGCGTACATTATCAAGTCGGCTTCCGTCGAACGAGCGTATTCATTTGTGCTGACCGAAGGTCATCGAAATGTGCCAACTGTCATGGCTGCATCCATACTTCAACTGCTTGTTGAGTATTTATTGGCATATTTGATTATTTTTAACATGAAAGTCGATTTTGAAGAGTTATGCCTTAACAATAATTTTATTATGGTTACTACTAACAATTCGGTATAGTTAAAGGTCTTCAATATTATTACAAATATTTATGGACATCTGTAAATAGTCAATTAATTCAATGAAAGAAAAATAAGTAGACCGAGAGGTCTGCTGTGATGGGTCCTGGTGATAGGTAAGCGTAGGTTAGGGATGTACTCGTAGGGTTTGGGGGCGTGTTAGTTACATGTGTGTCCGCTGGCACGCAGCGGTGGGCTGCTCGCCGAGCGCGGCGTCCCCGGCGGGCGAGGACTCGGACTATTTCACGCCGGAGGAGCCCGCCACCACCATCCTGAGCGGGCCGCGCGCCGCCAGGCCTGTAAGTCACCGTACCGCCTCGTACTGCCTCTGAACGTCTCGCCTCGCCTCGCCTCCTACCGCTTGCTCTGCGCCTTTCTTTTGCGCGTTCTGGTTTCATATTCGTTGCATCCATTTTATTTTGTCATAGCTCGTTACGTCGTTTTTGTTTCTATAGCTGGAATATATTTCTTAGTGTAAAACTACGCTAAATATGGGTATTAGATTAAAAAAATAATTTATAATTGATGATAGACTAAAAGTCTACGATGAATCGTCTGGACGACAGCAGCGCCGCTGCTGTATTTAGTCAACATTATTATAAAAATATATTTATATTCCAGCTATGATTGTTGTAATACGAGTAGCATTTATGTTAGTATGGTTGTCCCTTTACGTGGCGGTTCCTTGCAGGAGGCCGCGCCCTCCGTGGGGGCGGAGGCGCCGCAGCGCTGGGCCCTGCCGCACCACGTCACCTCGCTGCCAGGTAAGATAGCTTACACTCCTTTTAGTATATATTTTATGTAATAAAATTGATGCATGTTTGTGTATTTGCAATATTATTTATTTATCAGCTTTGGTCAGAATAGACTAACAGCTTTCTACAACGTCACGGTTCCGTCATTTATACTTTTTATCTTTGGCATGTTTCTATTTTTATTCCCATGTTATTATCCTATAGTACAGTTTTATACTCTTTTTATAATGTTAATCGTTGTGTGCATAATGTGGGTAATAAATAATTATTTTCTTAAAGAAAATTACAAACCGATAATTTGTAGCAAATGAGTAATTTGGATCTTCAAACAGGAGTATGCTATTACGCAGACGGGTTAGTATTAAGTTACTACAATATATAAAGGTATAAAGCAATTAAGACATTACAATGTGGACTTTATTACCGGACGATAAGGTCGTGTGTCATACGCAGGCACTCCTCTGAGCCAGTGGAGCGCGCGCTCGTCGGGCGAGTCGTACAGCTCGACTTCGTCCTCGCGACAGCTGCTGGCCGCGCCGCTGCCGGCGGAGCCCTGCTAGCGGCCGGCCCCCGCGCGCCTCGCGCTCTCCTGCCACGCCCCCGACACACCCCTCTCGCCATTCTAACACTATGTAACAACTAGCAAATAGGTGGGCTGTATATCAATCCAGGTAGCCCACAGCAAACCTTTGTACCTAAACATATTTGCCCAATCGTGTATCAATTTCCCACAACTGCTTAAACTCCCACTAACCCTGCTACCTTCCGACATACAATTATCACTATTCTGTCCTAACAAATTTACCTCGGGCACTCTCACTTATCTTGCGCAAATATGTCCTCTACCTACTGCACACTTTCATAGAAGCATGTAGTTCTCTCATGCACTCATAAAAAAGGGAAGTACTGCAATCACTAGCCCTGTACTAGTAGATAAGTGCACTAATTTTAGTAATATTGCATTAGAATTTATTAGCTTAAAATATTTGGTGTTGGGAGAACTATAATTGCATTGTATATCACAATACCTGTGTAGAATAATTGACGAAATAAAATTGGAAGAGTGTGAAATGACTTTGATGTAAAAATTCTGTAAAATATTTTTAGTAGTGTTTAAACTCTGGACATTCCATAAATGCGAGTAGTATGTGAAGTAGTGCTTATTTCATTGTAATGTAAGGTTAATAAATATTACTGAGATTGTAAGATTCGTGTATTCAAAAAAGCAGCTAACATTAGTATAAATTTGACTATGTATGACTTTTTATTTTTAACACGAATAGTTTTACCATAATTAATCTATTAAAACTTTCGTGAGACATTTCACTAAACTACTAATAAATGCTCTGTCGAGTCGTGCGTTGCGAGCGTAGGCGCGCCGCGACCACGAGTACAGCCCTATAGGGCTGAGGGCAGGGTCCTTCATCAAAACTATAGTTCACTCACCCTGATGAAGGACCCCCGACGGGTCCGAAACTAGTCGGTACCTACACTGATCTACACGTGAGTTGAGCCGTTTTTATTAGTAGTTTAGTTTTAGCATACATCAACATGTTGCTAAAATTAGTATCTAAGAGTTACTAATGTATGGATATTTGGATATCCAGACAGACGGTGGTAACGGCTTTTAATACTATTTAGTAATAGTAATAAATGAATTAACCTCAAATGTTGAAAATACTTGATATGCATGAAGGTGACATTTTGTAGTGAGTCTCCATTATTATAAAAAGACCGTTTTCGAAGTAACACACATTTAAATTGCTTTATAAGATTAGGCTTTTATTGTATTATTTAAATAAAGTTACAGTATTACATTTGAGGTTCGATAGAAATAATATAGATGTGATAATTCATTTGTAAATATTGAAAAAAAAATCTACAAAACATTGATAATAACAAAAAACGCAAAACTCATTTTGTAGGTACATTTTATAGAATTTCTAATTCAATTGTAAGTTAGTGTTTTCGGTAGGATTAATGTTGCCACATTGAATATTTATTGTTTTAAGAATAATATATCATTTTAAATATCTAGCGAGTAAGAAAAATTAAATATGGCGGCATGGTTCAGGCCCTGACATTTTTTTTATATATAATAATAGATAATTCTGTTATAGCAACTAAGGAATAACATTTTTCGAAATTAATTACATGGTGCAAATATATTTATTATAAATTTTATGTTAAATGTTGAAACATTTAATGTCCTTAAAAAACCTTTAAAACAAAAAAGTTTTGTAAAAATCAAATAACTTCAATGTTTAATTACTAACATAGTGTGTATGTTAAGAAGCATGTTTTAAATTAAGATAAATTAGTTTGTCTCCTGTAAGAATCTCATGATGATATCCTAAATAAATATTGTACTGCAATTTTCTGATAACATTCTACTTGACATGTTTCTGTTGTATGTTTATGTAATTAAAATTTTGTATCATATGAAAATTGTTTTTTTTTTCATCAATCATAATGAAAAGTTACTTTTTTTAATTTTCAATAAACCATCTTATAACCTCTTATCTTACAATGTCTTTTTCTGAATATACGGAATTATGTAATTTCTATAAATATCTGAACAATATAGGTGGTATCCATTAAATAAAAATTGTATAACGCAAATCAAAGTCTTTTATTTGGCTCATTCATACAACAGCAGTCTCTGTAAAAAAAATATATATAACCTGTCCATACTGGAATGGTAAAGCCTCCTTTAGGTATTTAGAAATCAAGATAGTTTTAGTTAAAAATCAGTCTTCAAATAAATACAACTAAATGTAATTTTCTTAAATGCATTCTAATATTTACATTGCAATCAACACATCCTTTATACAAATATTACTTTAAAAATGGAATTGAAAAAAAAACGGTTGACAGCATTTAAACATCAGCATTAAAATATATAGCAATCACAGTTTTTTTTTAATGTTAACACAGTATTTTTATCCTTTTACAATCTAAAATATATGAGATTTTTATAATACTTTATTCACTCACCTCTAAAATAGGGATGTAGGCAGGAATTATAATTCAGCACAGACATAACAGAACATTATTAATTCTAGTAATGTAAACATATTCACAACACACATTTGTTTTCATTCAACTTTTTAATAAAAAGGATAATTTTCCTTCATGAAACACTTCTATCTATAAGTATTTGTACTGTTTACATTCTGAACACATGCCTTGTTGGTTTCCAGAGTATGAAGTAAGGAATTTTTGTAAAAGAAAAAAAATTACATTTACAGCAAACATTAATTGCACATTAAACATTAGATGCACATAGTCATTCGGTGTTCAGTCTAATTGGCATAATAATAATTTATCTGACTCGGCAGCTTTCTTCACTGCCCTTCTTCTTGCAGAATAAGCAGCCATTTTAAGCAATCGTATGTTTCTTTGTTCTTCATTTTCACTAGCAATTTTTTTAGCACT
>JAODUI010000027.1:846922-871364 GCA_027563995.1 Papilio gigon
GTGGGGGTCGTCCTCCCTCCAGATGGACCGACGACTTAGTGCGGACGGCAGGAAGTCATTGGATGCGGAAGACGGAGGACCGCATACTGTGGAAGGAATTGGGAAAGGCCTATGTCCAACAGTGGGCAAACAAGTGCTGTTGATGATGATGATTATGATGATAGACAGACATAGTTATGTAATAATTTATGCAATTTATACAACAACAGGATTATGTACCTCACATATTATAAATATTAAAGTTTACAAACATGCAGGAAATAAACGAACTGGTACGTTAATGCAATTAATTGTCATAACGAGTTCGCGCGACGATGAATAGCGAATACTGATTCAGATTGAAACGGCGCGCGATGAAAAATTAATAACGCGCCAATTTACGAGCGCCGTTTACCGAACATAGCATAGCCTTTATTGCTGGTGTGTTCTGACATGCCTGTTTATGTATCACATGGTTACAATGAAATTAATATCAGTGCAACTAAAGTAAGCTACACACCTTCACTTTAAAATGAAGGGTCGAACTTCCACTTTTAAAATTGGAATAAACTAAAGTTGTGTAACCGGCATAAAGATGTTCATTATTCACTAAAAAAAATATCAGTTTATTTTAGTTACTCTGCTCGGAAATAAAAAAGTATGACATTGTTATTGAGTTGGGTTCCTTGTGTATGGCTCAACATTATTATTACCTCAACTTAAAAAAAAAAAACAAAACAAAATACTGCATCTGTCATTTCCAACTTTAGCGCCAAATAAAAAGTTGAAAACTGTGTCTTTAGAAATTCTTTCTTACAAATACTATTATTATTATTAGTATTTATGATTAGAACCTTTTTTTACATCTATCTAGATTGTTTGATACCCGTCAAATATGTAAATAAAAGACTAATATTTGAAGATGCGGATTAGCAATGGCTTGCGGGTGGTGTAGTGCATTCAGCGAGTTGAAGGAGGAAGGTAAAGAGGCTGTACAAAGGGCCATAGACGCGCCCGCGCGCCGTTTTGTCCTCATTCAGAATGTTGCACGTGTACACAGATTCCTTCATACTGTAAATAACATATTAGACAATTTATTTCATAACAATATGTGAAATATCGTTCTTTTATTGCGTGCACCGAACTTCGTCGAGAATCCGCTTGAAGATTTATGAAAACGGTAGGTGTGAAGTGTGTAAGGAATACGCCAATTGAAATCCGCACGAAGTGCATAAACTCTGTTAATTCTTTCTAAGACCATTAGTTGTGTTTGAACAGATCATTTCTCGAGATTAAAGTTTGTAACACCTTTTTCAACTTTTTATTTGACGCTAAAGTTGTAAATGACATAAGCAGCATTTTGTTTTCCCGCCATTTTTTGTAGTCGTCATTTGTCATTATTTAGCAACTGTCAACTGACAACTGACATATAAACGATAAAAAATAAATTATTGCTTGTAGATAAAAAAATGGTCAAATAAAAACTTTTTCGATTCATTACATACACGAGCTCACTCGATGGTAAAAAGTGAACGAAAATAACAATTCGATGTTTGATTACATTTCAAATTAAATGTTTGGTATTCATACCAGTGTTTTCGCAGATATTGGCAATGTGGCAGCTGTTACTGTATTTGAATTATGAATAAATTGCATTCGAAAACTTCATATTTCATAAGAGTTTGAAGACAGCCAGTGTTTCAGCCGACCATAGCCAAAGCCAGATGTAAAATTAAATAAATTATCTTGGTCCGTTGACCAAAAGAAAAACATTCCTTAACTTCCCTATGCTTGTTGTCGACGACGTAAATTTAATTAGAGCAAACATTTTAGGATATGATTTATGTGAGCAAAAAAATGAATTAGGTTCTATGGTTTACATAAGTGTCGTTGCATAAAATAAGTTGCTAATAATTCGAATTTGATAGGCTGTTTACCAGTCGACATAGTTCCGCAATAAAAAAATATAAAGATAAACGAGAGGACCTTTTCGTTTAATTTCAATCTGAACACTGGTCGTATATTTCCATAAATATTCAATTTTTATAATTTGCTTCCATTGTCGGTTCAGCGTGTTGATTTTAATTAATGTGACCCTTTGGAAAAACGAGTACATTTTTTTTAGAATCATTTTAATTTAAATTGAATTTGATTTACATCATAAAATAGACTCCTGTAAAACATTATTTGGAGAATTTATAGCTAACCAACTTTGCTTAAGCAGTAATATTGACTATAAATAGAACTAAGGATTTCTCCTTCCATGTAAGAATAAAGCGACAAGGTAAGACGCAAGTTGTCTGATATTGAGCTAAACAATGATAAACTGAGTCGGTTATTTCGATTCACATGATTGTACTTGTTTAATTTTTTATTCCGTCTTACATATTACTGTCCTTGATAACTTGAATGTGCACGTCATAAATAAGAAAGTAGTTCAATTGTGTAATAAATCATTTGTTAACTCTATAATATTTAAAATTAATTAATCGACGTAAAGTTAAAATATTCATTTAAGGTAAGGTCGACCGTGAATGTTGAACAACCTTTAACTGGTAGCGTTATAATGTAGCAATCGAATAGATTTGACTCGTATTGATTTTTTATAGTGTAAGGTGACAGACGAGAAAGCGACCATGTGCATTGGCCAAAATAGCGAAATATAGACATCCGGAATTGCAAATGCTTCGTCCACCTTACAATAATATTTTTAGCAACGTCAACACGAAATATGTTTATTTTACTAATACAAATTTAAAACGAATTTCCACGTAGTCCATAATTATCAAGTTTGTGCTAAGTGAACACCTTTATAAGTAACAATAAACAACTACTAACGCCAGTGTGATGGCAAAACCTGTAACAATGATGGCTTCTGTGAGTTTTTTTTATAAGAGGGCAAAGGAACGCCGGGAACACGAGTGTCATTTTTTCGTTTTTTTTTATTATTTTTAATTTAATATTTGCGCAACTGTTATTAATTAAAATAAATGCGTGTAATTATTTTAATAATGTTAAACCATATAATTTATAATTACACGTAAAAATATTGTATTTAATAATTTATTATAATTATATCTGCTAATTGTTTAACTCAGAGCCGTTGCATAATTACTTAAACTAAGTACTACTCTTAGTGTAGTACTGTCAAGCTGAATCTACACTTAAAGTTTCCCTTAGTGACAACCGAGTATAACATAATTGAATTACAACGTAACCATTTTTTTTTCAGGTTAAATTATATAAAGGGTTTTTCTTCAATACAGTACTCCTACTATTATTATTGGAAAATGCTAATTCAACAAGAAACAACCATAATGAAGTGCAAAATGTGAGAAATGTAAAAGATAACACTATAGACGATTTATTATACCAAGATTCACAAATAGATAGCGCTAGAAAAACACACGTCATAATAAAAAGGCAATCAAACAGATGTAAGTACTATCGCTTTAACTTTCTCGCATCACCATCATATCAGCCACAAGTCGCCCACTGCTGAACGTCACCCAAAGATCGCCACGACGAACGGTCCTCGGCCGCCCTCATCCAGGATGCTCACGCAAACTTAATACGTGTAATTACAGTCTTTAATTAGTATTAATAGAACTCAACGATAGGCCGATGAAGCAGGTCTGCTATCTCCTTGGGTTTAACATTGCCGAAACATTTCGAAATATAACTATAGTACATTTCAAAGAATCAGATAAAGATTTATCATCTCTAAACGTCGTATTTGTAATATGCAAGCTATTTATAGACGTATGAATGTCCGTTATACCTTTAAATGACTAAAAAAATATTGATTCCTTAATTGATAAAGGAATGTAGTCTACATTTAAATATAAATAACTACTAACTTAAAGTAAAATTTAAGTTAATGCAAAAATAAATTCCCGCCTAACCACTTTAAAACGTTTATAAGAACTTTGCCGTAATCTTAATTGAATGTAAATGGCAGATAAGAAATATTTTTTTATCTTCATATATATTGTACTCTTAACTTAAAGCCGGGAACCGTTGTTAATATCGAAGGTTTTTTAGCTATACTGATTTTTGTGTAAAATTTACTTAAAATTTCCCGCGTCTGGTGTTATTGTAGAATTTTTATAAAAATTGTAATTTTACTGTTAATTCTTTGTAAAATTTCTTTCGAACCTACAAAAAAGGTTCAGATGCATTTATAATTGATAGTAATATTATCATATACCTTTTGTGAAGCGGTAATTATAGTTATTTATGGTGACAATTTTTTTGGGGTGTTGGACCATAGTAAAAGAGTATTCACCTATAGAAACATCAAATAATCATTTTGAGACGAAAAAACATGAAAGCACGATGACTTGGTAAAGAATAAAACATGTCTTCATTTATTTTTCAGATCGTTACCCTTTGCGTCCAATACCGCTACCTATATTAGTTGGAGGAGGTGGAATCGGAGGTTTTAGTAGAGTAATTGGAAGGGGACTTGGTGCTAGAGGACCTCCAGGTAGAGGATTTGGGTCCAGATCTGTCGGAGCTAGAGGCTTTGGTGCCAGAGGGTTTGGAGGACGAGGAATTGGCGGAGTTGGTGGGAGAGGTCGAGGATAATGAATTAGGATTATTACATTTTTAATAAACATTTTTTACATTTATATGGTTCCTCTAAGATAAAATTCAAATTTGTTTGTACAACATGTTAAATATACTTTGTATGTCTATCCAACTTTTTATTTCATTTTCTGTTGATAGCTCGTAAATAGTCAAAATAGAAACAAACAATAAAAACAGCATTCAACTACAGAGTCGTGCTTAAACAACTAGAAGCCAATGCTGCTTAAAATATCGGAATGGTTGCTGTCAATGTCGAAAGCAAAAAGTCAGTTTGACCAAAAACCTGTCAGTGTCATGTCATTGTCTTAGAAACGTTCTGCAGAAATTTCTTTACACATCAAAAAATCACATCTGGTCTGTCATCGACTTTTGTAACTACATAATTAGTTAGTTGATTCGCGAAGTTTAAAGTGGATAGTGTTTCAGATAGTGCGTTAAGATTCTTGAATATATTTTTTTTTCGTATTACTCAATGTATTTCTCACATTGAGACCTCGTGATAAAATAGTGTTAAATAATAATTTGTTTTTATAAGAATTAACATAATTTCTCTATAAAGAATAACTTGAAGGTAAAATATTATCATGTTACATTGTGAGCCGGTTTTAACAAATTCTTTTTCTTTACTCAATATTCAATAGCAATTCTCGATTTCAGATGGAAGGTGCATATGACGAAATAATATCAGATAATCCATTTTTTATGGAGCTTAGAAATGAGTATACAAATTTGTTTCAACACTGTATTACACACTCTTGGATAATATGCGTACCTCGTATCGGGAGTTTGCATACTCGTGTGTTCACAGTAGAAGACTTTGGGGCGCATATTTTAGTCCCCAGCGAAGAACTGCCAGAAACCCACTATAGTACATTAACAGAGAAACAAGTAACAGTCAACAATAAAGTTATAACTTTAGAACTAACCAAAGGTCTCCCCCTACAGAGCCATATACTTTTTGAAGAAACATTTTATACTGAAGACTTTATTAAATACAAAGTGTGGTGTATTGAGAGTTCTCTTGAACCCACTACCACTACAGGTGATAATGTCGTAACCAAAGATTGTCTTGTTTCTATAAATGATTGTATTGACCTACTGTGGACACAAGCAGCTGGACGCCAAGTTCTTGACCAGATTGAGTTAAATGTCCAAATATTTTTAAAGAAGAATCCTACTCTGCCTATAGCGGTTGGGACTCTTAAAGAAGCAATCAGTGAACTTTACACACAGTGTCTACAAACAACATTGCAAAATAGAAGACTTCGTGAGAAGTCAAAAGCATCAAAACACATTCTAGATAATATTAAATTAGCTGTTGAAAGTTATATGCAACATCTCCTATTTGACACATTGTTCAAAGCAATATGTACTAGTTGTGCCTATGAAGATTCTCACTTAAATAAAAAAATAAGAAACATGTCAGACATTCAGCTTCGAGATCTGGAAATAAAAAAAGAACTATACCATGCTGTACCCAAAGCAAAGCAGATACTGTCCAAAATTGATTCATATAATACTTCGTTGGAGAAAATACTTTGTTTAAAACAAGCTTTAAATGCTGTCAATAAAATAGACAACAGCAATAATGTTATACTGTTGACAGCTGATGATCTTTTACCTGTATTTGTTTTTCTACTTATCAAATCTGGCTTACCAACGTGGTACAGCCAGCTTACTTATATGAAAGAATTTCGCTTCAGCGGTGTTGGCAGAGGAGATGGTGATGAAAGTTCTTTTCTCATCACCACACTTGAAGCCGTTATAGAACATATACAATCAGGTGCCTTAGCCGGCCCTCCAGACCCTGAATCTCATTACTATGAGAGTAATCTCACTGAAGAAAATTTACAAGACAATAAACAAAGACGGTGTAGCTTAACAGAGTCCATAGCAACATCTGAAACTAACTGCAGAGATGAGACCCTTGAATATGTGTTTGAGCTCATTAAAGCTAATCATACGGAACAAGTCCAAGATATATTAGAAAGAAATCAGAAGCATCTAAAGAGCATTCAGCAAAATGAGAAAAGCATCCTTAAAATAGCACTAGAAGAATCCTTGAACAATAACGATTTGGATGATGAAGACAGTAATAGTGATACGGAAATATATCAAAAACTTTGTCATCCGTTGTGCAACTGTAAAAAATGTTGGTGTAAAATCTCGAAAAATCTCTTAAAGACATCCCCAACTATTTCATCAAGGGACAGTCATGGCCTCACTCCGTTGCACGTTGCTTCTATCCATGGAAAGGCGGCAATAGTAGAAATACTATTAGAAATGGGTGCCAATGTAAATGCAACTGACCTTAATGAATGCATTCCTTTACACTATGCTGCTTCGAGGGGTCATCAAAATGCACTTCTATTATTATTACATTCTGGAGCAAATATTAACTATCCAAATGTGGATAAAAATACGCCCCTACATTTAGCAGTAAATAATGGACATTTGAATTGTGTTAAAGCACTCATTTATTTTGCAGAGCATGGTAGGAAGAAAATGAAAATAAATTTTGTTAATGAAGTTGGGAACACACCTTTACATCTAGCATCAAAATGGGGCTATGAAGGGATCGCTCGCCTTTTGATAGAGAACGGTGCCGATCCAACATTGCAGAACAAAAATAACAAAAGTGCATTTGACTATGCTCATAACTTAAGAATTTTACATGTTCTAAAATCTTCAACGCCAACATTATTCGAATACATTCACATAACAAGTTCAGATGTTAAGAAATTAAATTGTAAATCTGAAAATTCGGAATTTTTTAAATTAGGAAAGATTAATTTTAAAAACAAAGATATCAGTAATAACGCATCAAAGGCTGTGGAGAATTTGAAGAGAATTGATAGAGTTTTACAAGCGATCACTTTTGGTGATATAAAGCTTGCTTGTTTCTATTTAAATATTGATTATGAAACAAATAGAGAGGACAGTGTTATAACAAAAGGACCACTCTGTCATCCACTATGTGAGTGTCAATTTTGTAAGAAACCCCAGCAAATACCAAATTTCGATATAAACTTTGCAGATACAAATGGGTTTACAGCATTACATTACTCCGCACGATTCGGTATGGATGATTTATGTAAAATATTATTGAATAACAAAGCTAATGTGAACTGTGTAAACAAGAAAGGCCAAACTCCTTTACATCTGGCTGCTATATACAATAAAACCAATGTTATTGCTTTACTTCTTGACAACGGGGCAAATATAAATTCAATCGACTTAGCGGGCAGTACAGCTTTGCATAATTCTAGTGACATGGGCAATATTGGTGCTACTAAAGCACTCCTAAACTACAGCCCTGATCTGTCTTTACTAGATGGAACTGAAAAATCAGCTTTGGATGTAGCCAAAAAGAAAGTCCATTTGACTATAATCGATTTAATCGAAAAATATACAAGTAAAATGAATACTAGTAATTAAAAGTGTTAATTCTTAATTACTAATAATTAGAGTTACTAAAATTGTTGATTTTTATTATTATTACCTTAATTGTTAACATTCCATTGACAATTGTCATTTAACAATATAACCTATTAATTAATGTTTAATTTCGAATAGCTAAAACTTTAAATTAATTTAAAAATCATTAAAATAGCTAATTTAGTAACCGAAACCAACAATATGAATGCTTTAGGCATTAAACTTATTTTAGACTAGAATTATTACATCAATTTTTATGTTACGCAATATATTTGTGTCATATTAAAGACTTTATTGCGTGTAAGAAATACTTTGTTTATGTTCTTTTATTTAGTTAGTAAATAATTGACTATTATTTTTTACAGCACAAATATTTTTTTTTATATGTTTCTTGTGTTGTTTGTGCCATAGACTACCATTAAACTATTATAAGACTGATTTTATGTATCACACATTAATCATTATATATAATATATTTACATAATGCTTGCTATTGTTAACTTTTTTCTTTACTTATTTCATTGTTTAAATATTAATATATGTGATATAAAGAAACATGACACTTGGTTTAATATTGTAAAAAAAACTATTATAGTTTTTGCTTATTTTATTATGAAAAATGTTGCAATTTTTTAAAGATATATTAATAAGCATGTAAGTTTGATTTTTAATACATTTTATTGAAATAAAACTTTTTATATTCCATTTCTCAGATTTTTATTAAGAGAACCATTATGGAAACAATATATTCACGTAAACTATGATTTATATAAAAATTGTAGAAATAACTACAATTTGTAAGTACCTCTATAAATCATTTAATATATCAAATCCTTTACTTAATGATAAGTGACAATATTTGCATTGAAAGTTATTTTTACAAAGCAAATTATATTTACTTACAATGCATTTCGTTAATTTAATCGCGAGGAACACAATTTTATCATATCAACATAATAATATAGAAATTATTTAAACAATTATAACTATTAGGCCTTAGTACAGGTTCAAAATTAATAACACTATTTCGAAGCTTTATAAATTCCATTAATTAAAATTAAAATATACAATCGATTGAAAATGTTAAAATTTAACTTAGATACGATATTTCTATTATATAAAAATATTTTAATATACAAAATGAAGAAAATAACGTGCAGATGTAAAATCTTTTGAAAGAACTTAACAAATTAATCGATAAAAAAAACATGATTTTAGTCATAACATCTTGCGTTTTCAGCTTGGATATAAAACCTAATTCGAAGCACAAAAGTGAGCAGAAAAAAATACTATCTGGTGCCTTTTGTTTAACTTTTCCTCAGTGTTGCCATTTACAATAAAAAGTGACATTTCCAAAATTGATTCTACTAGATGTCAAACTAACCATTTATAGGTTATATACTTAGGGCAGTCTACGAAAATGTTACTGCCAGTACTACTTCTATATTGGTGTCCACGATATTGGCCTTGTGGACATCACCGGATAAAGTGTACTGACCATTAATCATAATAAATGTAGTTTTAATCTATATTGTATTTAATAAACTGATTTTCTTTAAGAAAATACGGACACCAGTGTTCATACATTATAATTGCATTGTCCTCGCGCCTCATTCTACATTGTGCACATTTTACATCTAGCCATTAGAACTAATCACTTGACAATAATTACATCAAATTATCACAATCGCCGTAATAACCAAACATTGATAAACTAACTGACCTTTACATAACATTTAAATAAATAATAAGCACGTAACATTTTACAAACATAATTAATTATCGAATTTAAATCTTTGAAATTGTTTTAGCTTTTTGAGTATTTTTGCAAGTAAATACGTATGTCCATATACAATCGGTTTCCGCTGCCGATAAAATAACCATATTTAATAAATCAATAAAATCTCTATTTTTCATGAGAATTTTCTATAGTATATTTTTTTACAACATACAACAGATTAAAAAATGTTGCGACTTTAATTTTTTTTTTAAATTAAATACTATTAAATAAATTTCAACTTTATTATCTATTGCATTGTGCATTTATTATAGCTATAGACTAAACTTGACTCTGGTTCTTTAGAAATAATTTATATAATGTAATAGTGCATATTAATCGATTTTTTTATACTAGCATTTTTAAAAAGACGTTGATTATTAAAATTTTCTTGAGACATTTCACTAAACTACTAATAAGACGGCTTAATTCACTAATTAGGCCCAATAGCTCACTCACCCTGATGAAAGACCTACAAGGGGTCCGAAACTAGTCGGTACACGCCGATTTACACCTGAGTTAAGCCGTTTTATTAGTAGTTAAGACGCTGTTCAAGATGAAAATCTAACCGTGTAGTTTATTTTGTGAAAAACTATTAGTGAAGTGCCAGATTAATTCTTTATAGATTATAAAAAATCATTTTATGCGCAGACACACTGAATATACAAAATCAACACACTCGATTTTAAACTCTATTTTCTACACAATAAGAACTTTTGTGCTCATTTCATTGTTTTATCCAATCACAATTTGACATTGGCACAGTATGTAATAATAGACGTGACAAATGTAATTTAATCGTAAATTATATAAATGACCCTTAGTTATTACTTTTTTTTTTAAATAAATTACAAAGTTGTAGAAGCAATAATCTTAATTTTTTTCATACATACAAAAAACCTTTTTATTTAAAAAAAAAACCAAGCGCATGACTTATTTCGGAAATTAGCGAACTTACATTGATTTTGGTCCCACATTCTTTATATCTCTTAATACAATAATACATATAATGTCATATACATAATGAAAATAACCACTAAATAACAAAAACGATTTTTATAAAAAAACCCTCAGCAAAAAAAATCTCAACAGATAATTCACGTTTTTTTTTTCAGAAAAATAGTAATTTATAATTTTAATAATATAAATATAACAATAAATAACGTATATACTTAATTTATTTTTTAGTAATGTCGTTTTAATAGTATTTTTCTTACATAACTTAAAAACTAAATGCAAATAGCTAATTCTGTCTAAATACTATTTGTATATTAATAAAAACTGTACAAACTTTATAAGTAACTTACATACGATTAAATTCTGTTTAACAACAATATATTACTCTGATTTGTGCTTACTGACGCCTCCGTTCGCGGTGTTCCACCTTCAAAGAGACGAAACGAGCCAATAGGATGCAGTTTTTATATGTTTATTAAAATAAAGTAGCTCAGTGATTAGAGCAGGTACAGATGTAGTAAGAAATTATTTTCCTTCGGGAAAACTCGGATCTTTATCGGAATACGATGACACCCGAACTGTCAATGACTATGAAATGAGTGACATTTTCTTATCCATTAATATGGAACTTTATTGTTTAATATCAAATGTCAAAATGAATAATGTCATTCTCTAAGATGGGTACCGAAGCTGTAAATACGAACTTTTCCGAAAAATGACGAAGGAAAATCTTAACTAACTTTATCAGTACACGACTATTTGCTTGTCACCGGTTTTTGTGATCCTAATTCATTAACATGTTAGAAGGGAGTTTGCTTACAAGGCATTTTAAAAGTGTAACACCGCGAACTGTCGCGACCGTACCTACTGCGGCGGTAGAGTCCATATAGGATAATCATCTTTCTTCTTTTCCTTCTTCTTATAAAACCTATCTCTCAATCGGACGTCGTCCTGTAACCTCAAATTACTCTGTTCACTTCGCCAATCGACTATTTTCTTAGGCGAATTATTTTTATATCTAGAAAAAAATCTATCCTGTTCTTTTTTTTCATCGTAGTACATTCGGCTTTTGACGAATAATTCATTCTTGTCTGGATCGTGAATATCTTGTGACATTTCATCGATGTCATCGTTCAGTTCTTGAACGTCGTCTCTATTGAATGCAAATGAGTGCGGATAGTATGTTTGCAAGATGTCCTCTTGTCTGTACTGTTGCATTTGGACCCACACGTGCGGCAGTAACAAGGGAAACCGTCGTAACCAGTACGTGACGAAACCGTCCGGCAGTTTGCCGAGACTGTCCCGTACATCGCTGTCCAGCTCTCTATAATGATGTTTCTGGAAATTCAAAGCGTTATTTTAACAATCACTTAGTCTTATAACTATAGAAAATAAAATTGATACGTACAATTGTATATAAAGATACGGTGGAATAAGTTTTTTTTTTATAGATAACAATTGTCTGGTCACAATCAAATTCAATAGAATTGAGAAATTATAAGACACTTTCAAACAATTTCCCCTTTAACAGGCTACGATCTTATACTTATTAAAAGAGAATAATTGTTTAATCAATTTAAATACTGTAAAAATCCAAAAAAAACAACAAATGGCGTTGTCAGCTATATTGTAAATATACATTATTTCTTGTACCTTATTACGTATAGCCCGCAGTAGATGCGCGACGCGCTCGCCTCGATACGTGCGGCGCGCGCGCAGGTCTCCCGCGACGGGCGGGCTCACATGCGCGCGCCAGTCCCCGCGCACCACGCGCCGCGCGCCCCTCTCCAGGGGGTGCTCTACGCCCGCGCACGAGCAGCTCTCCACTTGGTCACTCACATCCTAGGATGAAGAGGAAATTTATTAACGTTTCTCTTTTTACAGTAACTATTCGATAAGGCAATGAAAAAGAAATATCAGGATAAAATATAAGAATTAAGCTGCACATAGTCATTTGGTGTTCAGTCTGATTGGCATAATAATAATTTATCTGACTTGGCAGCTTTCTTCACTGCTCGTCTCCTTGCAGAATAAGCAGCCATTTTAAGCAATCGTATGTTTCTTTGTTCTTCATTTTCACTAGCAATTTTTTTAGCACTATATTGTGCCATACGACTTAGGCGAATAGTCCTCTGTTCTTGAGTTTCCTGAGCTATTCTGCTAGCTGTATATATTGACATTTTCTTAAGTCTTGCTAAACGTTCTGCTAGATTTTCATTTGCAAGCCTTTTAGCTTTGTACTCTGACATTTTGGTTAATCGTTCCTTACGTTGCTGTAGACTCTCAGCAGCAATCCTCTCGGCTGCTCGCGCCGCCATTCTTGCTAATCGTGTTGCTCGTTTTTCTTGAGATTCATTCTCAAATTGCACAATTTTTTCACATTTGCCCTTCTTTCTCTTACTGGTAATTGGGGATAAGCTGAGATAAGATGAAACATAACTGTCCCTCGCTAATGAGCTAGCGTCCGGTTTTATAACACAATTTGTATCATAATTATTTAATTCCATATTACTCTCGTGCTCCAATTTAAATGTTACACTTGGTGATATTGTACCCCGGTTTGATTGCGTATCGTCTTTAGTACTATCCATCATTTCTATTTTTAAAGGTAATCACAGCTATAGTCAAAAGTTGAATCCATTTGCTTTGATATCCATTCTGTACGTGCACTTTCATATAAAATCATTTTTGTATGGAATTGCTTCGGATATATCACCCATGTTGATTGTTTGAAGACAAGGATATCCAAAGAATCATATTTCAAAATGTAAAAAATTTAAATATAATTAAAAGTTAGGTGTTACTTGTTCGTTTTATGAATCAATTGATATTTAAACCCATTAACACAAATTGCGAAAGCAAAGTTACATAACTTGAGCAAACCTTGATTCACCAAATCACGAAAGCAATTTGCACAATTAACCCCAGCAATTGAAAGCAAACCTGAAAGAAAGCATTTAGCCTTTGGTACAAACAAAATTCGAAGTAATCTGAACAAGGCTAACAATGCCGGACCGATGACAGAACAGATGATCGCGATTGGTTGGCGTTTGACATTGATATTTCCTTTTTTTTAGCTAGAGGCAAAGCCAGTATTGTAGTTTCTACAATTCATTTACATCAATAACTTATAGCGGCTAATTCTTTGTATGATACATGCAAATATAAAAAATTATCCAAGGATCAAGGATAATTTTTAAAATCTGCTGTGGCGAATGTGGGGTTCGAAATTTAGATGAAAACTCCAATTACTTCGTTCTTTATAGGCTATCAGAACTTGAAATTGGTTCCAAATAATGCACATTTGATTAAAAAGTCTTATTCAGAAAAGGTAGACAAGGAAAATACGTAAAACACACACGAAAAAAGGCAATAAATCAAAGTATCTAAACGTGTCATTTTTACTAACCAGTCAACGCCTACTCTACTACGGTCAATGATCGTGTTTGTCTGTACCTTGTTCGCCAAGTAAAACATTCACCACGTAAAAAGAACGCTGGAGGAAAGTGGTGGGGTACGTTTGCGCATTGATCATTCACTCATGCACAATAGTAATATGCTTAGCTAATTATATGGGGTAATGGTTGGTATTTTGAAAAACATCATCGTCAGCCCTTGTCTGCACACTGCTGGACATAGAATATCATTAAATAGGAATAAACATATGTTTGATTAATTGTGCAATGTCTATTTAAATTAATTACAAATACAGTACAGTAAAATCGTCGTAACCAACAATTTTATGCGCGATAGTATTTGGCGCCAGAGGCGGATTTTGACAGCGCGGGAAGCAAAGGAAAACCGACGGGTTAATAGCGAGTTATATTTTTTTTGTTGCTATGTGAAAATAGCTATTTTTTTAACTTTTTTTTGCCATCATAGACCTATCCAACTTATGTCTGTAGACGTCCAAGTTAAAGTTAAGACCGCATAGTACGAATAAGCGTATATAAGCAGGGATTTAATACATTTAAAATTTAGACGTATTCTAATTCCACAATCCAGAATTCTGGAAACAAAAAACTCCTAGACTTGGGATGGATGGAGACACAGACATCAAGGATTTTATTCATGGAAATAATTATATTGGAAAAGGAACGGTTGCCTTCATTTTATTCTAGCTGTCTCTCGTTGACTTTTTATTTTTTTAAAGTGCCAGAAATGCTTGAAACCACGACATAAAAATAAAAAAGTTAGCTCAAGCTGAGTTGTCAAAAAGTTGGCATTTAATCTGTCCAGCTGTTTTATTTTCTTCTGTAACAAATAGTTATTCAAATTGATTTATTTTTCTTTACCACTTGGATAGTTTGAGATAACATTGTTGTAGTTATAATGTAAGTGCATATAATTTAATTTATTTAAGCTGTAAAATTTCAGCCGTTTTACATATTTTTAGTAAAATATTGTGTTAAATAATATAACGTGAAAATAGGCTGGGAAATAGGATCTAGGAATTTCCAGTCTACAATTGTTCGCGTTATACAAAAAGTGCATTTTTCATTTTCTAGCGCAACTTTTAAAAAGCTGTGTCGTTTGAAGTATTTACGGACATAATGGTGTAAAAATTCGTCTACGCGTGAACATACAATCTAAAGATATGGACAAAATTATGGATTCGCCTGCGGATGGAAGTCCACTATCGGAAGCCGAGGGATTTTCGGAGAGCGAAACTGACTACTCGAGTATAAGGGGAAAGGTATATTATTATTTCAACTTATTAAAAACAAATCCCCGGATTTTAAAAGAGCGCGTTACATAAAAAAGTCATTTATAAAATTGATTTCTTTTAAAAATGTTCCCCATGAGTATCTTAAAAATTGATAATTGATCAATATTGCACAAGACATGTACTAAAATTTCATAACATAAAATTACATTGTCTGATGCAATTTTCATTTGTAATTGTACAACCACTGCTATTATTGGCAACACTTAAAAACTATGTTTCAATTTAATAAATGAAAGCAGATTTATAATACACAAATAAATACCTATCTAGTTAAAACTAAATTTTAACTTTAATCATAATATAGATATAAGTTTATCTAGGGCTTTTTAATTGTTTACAAAAACCTTATACAAATTATGTCCTATTTGAATTGTCAAAGAAGAATTTAGTATTGATCCTTTTTTACTATTTTGCATTTGTCTATAACATGTCACCGGCCGGCTACATTTTAGTCAATCCATACCCAGTGATCTTGGTGGCCAGTATTTAAAGTATTATTTACATAAAATATGTTTGTAGATGATACTGGTAAGTCCAACAGCAGATGAGTATGACCTGCTAAGGAAGCAACTCATAGAACGGATGGAAGCTGGAAATGGAGAAATTATTTATGATATTGGACAGGGTGAAGGTAGGTGTGCAGTTTCCCATCAAAATACATTTATAAAGAATGAGTACATATTTAAAATTATTGTTTAATATATCAGTGATGCAATTCAGGTAATAATAATGCAATATTTTGTAAATGGATTAATAATTGTGATCTTTTGTGGCTTTTTTCTTTTCTTCCTGGTAAGCTTAAAAAAGCTTGTGCTAGGATATGGCTCACGACAGTAGTAGAATTGCAGTATCCAAACCAACAACTGCTACATCGGGACCATTTTGCTATTGGCACATTACTTCTTCGCTTTAATAACAAAAAATGTATTTAGAACATAGTATAAAAGATGTATAAATTTTATTAGACGGTAAAGGCCTGACGGAGGATGAGTACAGCGCCTCAGTGGCCACGCTGCAGTCGCTGGTGAGCGGTGAGCGCGTCTCCTGTGTGGAGCTCCGCCGATGGGACTGCGGCACTGGCCTTGTCGGGCAGTACCTGCTCAGGACCGAGCTTGATCATACCGACTTTATGGAGATACGGTTGGTTTACAATGATTATCTAAGGCAGCTACAAAACTATAAGTTTTCGAACTTACACTACATAGTGATATCTTAAGCTCTTTTGACATGTAAAGAATGATTGTTTAACCAGTTGTATATAAATTATTTAACAATACAGTGAAATCGAAATTGTGAAATATTTTACTTTATCAATAATGTATTTAGTAAATATAAAGTTGCACAATTACATGAAGAAATCACATTGATTAAGGTTATTTCGATAAACCTATTGCCTATTTTTTTTTATATTCACAGATTGTATCATTAAACCTATCTGATTGCGGATAGCTTCCAGTTAGTGTGATTTTCAGTGAAATGATCTATAGAAACTCACCAGGGTTGCGGTCGTGGGTAACGTAGACGCGGGCAAGTCAACGCTGCTGGGCGTGCTGACTCATGGCGAGCTGGACAACGGGCGAGGGCACGCACGCCAGCGGCTCTTCCGACACAAGCACGAGCTGGAGAGCGGCCGGACCAGCTCCGTCGGCAATGACATCCTCGGCTTCGACAGCATGGGTACTTACCGCGTTAAGGCTTATTTTTACTTTTGGAAAAATTCTCATAATATAATAAACAGCGTCCCTGGTCAACATTTTATTAATATCAATGACTTTGTCTAGGTAACGTGGTGAACAAGCCGGACCATGGCACTCTGGACTGGGTGAAGATCTGCGAGAAGTCGTCCAAGGTGATAACGTTTATCGACCTCGCGGGACACGAGCGGTACCTCAAGACCACAGTGTTCGGCATGACGGGACACGCGCCGGACTTCGGCATGCTCATGGTTAGTTATTTAAATCTGCATATCTTGAATTAAATTAATGCAATATTTAGTTTGGACCAGATTTTGAGATATTTTTAAGACCGTGCTCGAAGGACCATTTATTATACCATTATGCTATTGGTTGTCTAACCTACAAGTGTTTTGTAAGTTATTTTAATTATTCCTTAAACTAAATTTAGATCGGAGCAAACGCGGGCATCGTGGGCATGACGAAGGAGCACCTCGGGCTGGCGCTGGCGCTGTCCGTGCCCGTGTTCGTCGTCGTCACCAAGATCGACATGTGCCCGCCCAACGTGCTGCAGGTAAAGTTTACTTTGTCTATGCTTTAGGGTCAGATAGCGTCTGTTCTAACTTCAAGACAACGAAATTGCGTGCAAGACTGTTAAAAAATAACTTGTGATATTCAAAGTCTTTGTGATCCTATATTAATTAATGTATTGTTTGAAACAGGATAACTTAAAGATGCTGATCAGGATCCTAAAGTCGTCGGGCTGCAGGAAGGTGCCGGTCATGGTGAAGACCAAAGACGACGTCATAGTCAGCGCCACCAACTTTGTTTCACAGAGGTAAATTTGAGTCATGATATATTAATAACGTACGAGAATATTAAACTTCTCTTTTCCACCGGTGCTATTTTATAAAATATGTTTACGCAAGTTAAAGGTCACTTAAGCGTTCCTATAGTGAAGATTTACAGATTAAAGATAAACACTAAGGTTCTCCCTTAGTAACCATTAAGCAATGCAATAGGAAATTATATGAAAAGTGTTCACGATTCGATTTTTTACAATGTATTTTGTTTATAATTGTCTGTTTGTTCGTGTCTCTGTAGCCTGTATTTGTGTGTGCAGGCTATGTCCAATCTTCCAAGTGTCTAACGTGACGGGGGAGAACCTGCAGCTGCTGACCATGTTCCTCAACCTGCTGAAGACGCGCATGCCCGCGCACGACGACAAGCCCGCCGAGTTCCAGATAGACGACACCTACTCTGTGCCCGTCGGTCTCTTTCTACTAAAACTCATTAACATCCGCACTGTAATACATTGTTATCATCACCAATGAATTATGTTTGCAGGGTGTGGGCACGGTGGTGTCGGGCACCACGCTGGCGGGGACCATCCGGCTGAACGACACGCTGCTGCTGGGCCCGGACGCGCTGGGCAGGTTCGCGCCCGTCGCCGTGCGCGGAATACACCGCAAGCGCATGCCCGTGCCCGAGGTGCGCGGCGGACAGACCGCCAGCTTCGCGCTTAAGAAGGTATGGAATGTAACTGGGCCCGGAGGCGTGAGGGGAGAGCACTCAAGGTCAGCGGCCGTGATATAACTCCCATGTACACATTGTTACAGATAAAACGGTCGCAGATCCGCAAGGGCATGGTGATGGTGTCCCCGGCGCTGAACCCGCAGGCGTGCTGGCAGTTCGAGGGCGAGATCCTCGTGCTGCACCACCCCACCACCATCTCCTCCAGATACCAGGCCATGGGTACGCACTCACTGCCAGAGTGATATTAACTAAAAATATAACAGAAAATTAGTTCTGTCCACAAAAATTAGAACTTCACCTTTTAGACTACTTTTTTACATATATATTTTGTTAATTCTGTATTTCAGTAAAAGTTTATTTCTCATTTTATAATGTATACGTTACTAGCAAGTTATAAAAGTATGTATGTTCGTGTGCAGTGCACTGCGGCAGCATCCGGCAGACGGCGTCGATCCTGTCGATGTCGCGCGACTGCCTGCGCACCGGCGACAAGGCGCTCGTGCGCTTCCGCTTCATCAAGCACCCCGAGTACCTCAAGCACGGACAGCGCATGGTACAGGCACATATATAATGCTCTTGTCGTTTGTATTATGTATTAGCAAAGATATAAAACCAGAAAGTGAAAAATATGGTCAAAGTGACCGTAAACTTCACAAAATAGATTTTTGTGATAAGTCCCACCATTTTTTTGCGCTACGGCTTGATTATTTCCAATAATGTGTTTGTTTTTTTTTATATATTGGTTTAGATCATTTTGCTAGACACGTACATATTTGTTATTTATTTAATTTGAGAATTCTTAGAAGTTAGAAGTGACAAAAGTTATGATGCTGCAGGTGTTCCGGGAGGGCCGCACGAAGGCGGTGGGCAATGTGCTGCGGCCGGAGCCGGTGTCGGCCAGCCGCGCGCCGCCGACGCGCCACAAGCACGACATACACCACGCGCACGCGCACTCCGCGCAGCGCAGGCACAACGAACATGACGTAAGTACTTTAATTATAAGAGCCAGAACTTAAAGTTTATCAATTAATTCAGAGGCAGCCATTAATAAAATTGATTTGGATTTGATAAGTTCATCGTATGTTCCGACATTTAAGCGACGATTTCTTTCTGCCGAAATAGCGAATCAATCGAATGGTGGTATTCGAACACTAGACGTTATCGTAGACCCGTACCCTTTACTATTCAGATATTGGCACTCAGTTTATATTAAACTTGACCATATTATGTTAGATTATGAGTAACAAATTGAAACATTTTGTTAACACCAACAGCAACAAGACAATGACGCAGACGTGACGGCGGCGGACTCGCCGTTCGAGGTGCAGGCGGACAAGCGCGGCGCGGGAGCGGGCGGCGGCCGGCGGCCGCGCAAGCGGCACGACAAGCCCGCCCCGCCCGCGGCGCACCCCGCCGTGCCCGCCAACTGAGCCCTCCCCGAGACCCTACCCTCCGCGCTGAGTGAGCATCGTAAGCCAGACATTGCTGACAACAATAAAAAATAGTATTTTAGTCTTAATAATCCTTTTCTTGTATCTATATCAATTCAAAAAATTTACGATCCGCCTTCAAAAAGTTAATATTTACAATAATTAAATTTGATAATTTTTAAACAGCAACAATATCACTGTTGGCCGTCATTCTAAATTCTTACAGAGGAGCAAGAAATCTCTAAAATATTTTTGTGATTTGAGGTTATTCAAATAGTAAATATTTTTTAATAACAACCATAGACTAAAAATCTATTGAAGATTAAATACAGTTGAATGTCTGGTGATGTAAACAAAGTCTGCTGTAAGTACAAGGCCGTAGGTTGCTGTTTAGTTAGTGTGGTGTGTGGTTGTTACACATTTTTGTCGACTTTTAATAAATTACACATATAGGGTACACACTCATATTTTTATAGTCTAAAATTTTCCTTTTTTTCGATCAGATTGCACCATTTTTTCTAAAAATTAGTATAATGATATATTTTCTACTTATTTTTTCATCGGTACATTTTACAGTATCATATTTACATATTAAATATATACATTTGTCGCTAGCAAATTTAGCTCAAACATTTTATTCGATTTTTATTGATAGGTCGAAATTTTCAAGTATTTTTGAAATCTTAACAATAAGTTTACAATTTTTATATTTCTAAAGTATGTGAAAAAGTATATAATATATATACTGTCAATATTGTTTCTAGCATATCAGTGTGTTGTGAAGGGTGGAGAATCGGTTTTGTTTCATCTTTATATGAAAATATAATTTACTTTTATTTGTGAAAAAAAAATTCTATGTTAACAATGTAAAAGATTGTATTTTATTCATGTTTCTTATAATATATTTTGGTTTACGAAATGTTTTTGGTTTATTGAAAAAAAATTTTCTTTGTTAATAGATTGGTTATTATATCTTTAGAAATTGACTTGTATTCATATCTGGACATCGTTATACTATGTCAATGGGCAATATTTCATTTCAGTGATTGTACATTTTAATTTTGTTTCAATAAATATTACGTGTTTAAAAATTCTTTCATACCTAAAATATCTTGTAGTAACATAGGTAAGGATTTTTGGATACAATAGTATCATATTATAAATACATTAAAATAAGTACTCCGTTCAACTCACCTGTGAAGTGGAGAACTACAGCTGTCACATTGAAATGTCAAGCATCAGCTAAGCTGGCTGTCACTCCACAGACCTAGTACTTCTAGATCTTATGGTTGATGTGTTTGTGGTTACAACTTGCAGTATTTCTTTTTTATGTACCATTTATGTGATTGTCTAGGTTAAGCGAGAAGTTATTTTAATGACAAGTTTCACAATTTTCAAATTAAACTAGCTGAAAATATAAGTCTTATTATTATTTCCTTCGAATGAATTTAAAACCTGTAGGTAATTGAGCTTCCTTTTTGTTAAATATTTTTAACATAACTTAAATTTTTAACTTAACTGGGTATTTGACTTAACAGGACTTAGTTTGGAGTTAAAACCAGTCAAAAAGCTTCTTATAGTTGATAAAGCGTTTCAAAGTGTACTGGGTTTTTTCTTTATTTCTAAGATTGTGTATAAAAGCAGATTAAAAATTCATAATTTATTGCATACTACATTAAAAACTAAAATGTTGCCATAGTTATTGTCCTATTTTTTTATTTGTTTCTTTGCATCTTGTATTCCTTCTCTTAAATTTTGACTAAATCTTCTGAAAAATGATAACACAGTGTTGACCTTTTGTGGATCCATTTCAGATACTTTTTCCTTTCCCTTATAAAAAACTGAGATAGCTAATTGTGCAGCTCTTCTCACCGGATACGAGTCAGCAAGCCTTTGCACCAAGCGTTCATTGTTGGCTAAATATTTAAGTAGAGCTCGGAGCGGCATCTTATGTTATTCACTTGAATGATGTTTCAAATGAGCACATGTTCCTATACTTCTGCAGTAACTCGCGCTTCAGACGCAGCTGAGTTCTAAGTATTTCGAATTGCTTTAATTGGTCTTGTTTGTTGTAGTCAATGCCAGCTAATCGTTTAATCTAAAAATGTTGAATTGCTTATTACTAAGGTGATGCACAAATTAGCATAAGCAACAAACAAAATTGTGACATAACACATACCTGAGATCTTGCAACGTCGAACTTTTTCTGCAATTCTAATACTTTTTGACTGCAATCTTGGGATTCGCGTGCTTTAGCAGAGTTGTCGTGGAAATCGCGTTCGACACTAAAAAAAAAACAAACCATTAGATAAAAATTTACAGCGACCAGATAAGCTTATCTAAAAATAATCTAGACAAAAATACCTTCGTATGATTTCGTAAACAATCGGTAAAAAGTCTACGTCTACATCTTGAACGGTAAGGGGGCTAAAATTATTGGCATCCGATAGTTCCGAGTTGTTCTCCATTAGAGGTACTCGGTATTGTAAACAAATTTGTTTAAAAGATAAAAGACTTGCCTAAAAGTTTAAAATGACTGGCTAAAACTCGAATCTTATCTATTGTTTTTTAATATTTTTTTAATACAACTGCAATATAACAATTTATTAACTGTTAATCAGATAATGTCATTGTCAACAAAAGTCAAATTTCAGCAAAGACAGAGTAAAAATTATGACAACAATAAAATAGCAAAAGTTGAGTAAAAATACGTAATGCATGAATGGGAGGTGAGCCGCTAGAACTTTATAAAAAGTTAGTTTGCTATTGTTAACTAAAATCGCTAGTAAACGAATTTTTTGTGGCGAATTATTTTTGTGTCTTTCTTATTGTGCCTTGTATTTGGATTCTCTGTGAAGAATATATCAATTGTCAATGCAAGCTATAAGAAAATGTCAAATAAATGTGCAAGCTACAATTCTTAATATTGTTTACAACTTAATTAAAATATTTATTAGTTTAGTATAAGTTTTCAAAATGGATGAAGTTGCAAAACTAGAACATCTCTCCTTAGTTTCTAAAATTTGTACAGAATTGGATAACCATTTAGGTTTAAATGACAAAGATCTAGGTGAGTGCCTTTACCTTTAATATAAAGAATTTATTGTAATTCTTACTCAATTAAAATACTTTCACTGTGTTCAACAACTTTTGGGGGCAAGGATAGAATCTTAATGTTTACTCTTAAGCTTTTTATAATTCTTTAAAAACACCCCTTGCAAATATGCTTTGGTATGTAATGTCTGATGTGTTATGTACATTAAAGAGCTCTAGCTCTATCTCTAGCTCTCATTTCGATATAACTCAGCATACCTCTATGTGGTTAGAATTTTGTAACTAGAGCAATGACTTTTTTGTTTTCAGCTGAATTTATCATTGACTTAGCAGACAAGAACCCAACATTTGATGCTTTCAAAAAATCTCTCATTGAGAATGGAGCCGAGTTTTCAGACTCATTTATGACAAATTTGCTCCGCATCATACAGCATATGAAACCAGTTAGTTTAGCTGATACTAATGACAAAAGCCTATCAACTTCTAACACACTTGCAACAAAGTTTCCTGGATTGGCAATACCGAATGAGAAACCTCCAATATTTTCGTCTGATGAGAGCAGTGATGAAGATGAGAAGAAGAATAAGAAAGAGAGAATAACAAATAAGGATTTATTTAAGGAGGAAGCAAAAGTAAAAGTGTCTAGTGGCAATGTTGTTGATGAAGCTATGGCAGAATTGGAGGCCCTTGCACCTTCTAATTTACAACTCAAGAAAGAGGAAAAGAAAGATATTATTAAAGACCACAGTGATAGTAAAGTCAAAAGGGACAGATCTCGTGAAAGAAATAGAAAGCGTAGTAGAAGTAGGGACAGAAGAAGTAAAACTCCTGATCGTAGAAATAGAAGTAGAGACCGTGATAAAGACAGGAGAAGACGGTCCAGAAGTCGCCACCGTCACAGATCAAAGTCTAGAGACAGGAGCAGGAGATCAAGATCCAGAGGCAGGAGGTCGAGGTCTCGAGGAAGAAGGTCAAGATCTAGAGGTAGAAGATCCAGATCCCGTTCACGTGACACGCACAGAGAAGATAATTATAGATTTAGAGATTTTGAAAAAAGAAAAAAGAAAAGCCCTGAAGTTGAAATGAGTGATGACCCGGAGCCAGGAAAGGTAGGTGTGGTTTTCTACTTTGTCTTTCATTTAAGGTTATAAAATAAAGAACGAATTTAATCTGAATTATGTTTCTACTACTTATAAAATGGTTTAACTCACGTGCAACTCGGTGTCAGTACCGACTAGTTTCGAGCCCATCGGGGGCTCATCTTCAGGGTGAGTGG
>JAODUI010000027.1:887564-906681 GCA_027563995.1 Papilio gigon
ATGTCTTCTTCATACAATTAACTAACTTAGTATTCTTCAATATAAAATACAAAGTACATATGAATAAAAATTGTTCGGGTACAGTGTTAATGATTTAGTTCAAAACATAGATAAATAATTTACGTACTCAAATTCATTACTAATGTATCGCAAATAATTAACTATGTAACTTGCTGGTCGCGGCGTCTTTTAAAAGAAATTTCAGTATTTTTATCATCCATTTGTCTAAAACCGTATTATTATTCCAAACCAGTTGATATGAAATTATGTTACTCGAATTTAACGTTTATTTTTTTTACTTGCCAAATTATTTGCCTTTCATTAGATCAATTAAGGTACTTAAAGCCATAATGTACTTATTGTAGCTGGTAACAAAACTTTTAACATTTTTATCCATAAGTTAAATCAAAGAATTTATTGCTTATAAGATTTAGAATGAAGTAAGAACAGTATATGACACGTTAGACATATTAATATATTTTGTATTGTCAAATAATGGGTATTATGTTGAATCATTTGATGTTATACGCATCTAGAAATGTTTGTTGTGGTCTACGGATATCTTGTATATGTATATTTGTATAAAAATTGATATCATAATAGTACTTAATTGTAAGTTTTAAATTGTGAGCAGGCCACTGTCCACTTCATTTTAACTAAAATGTATTAAGCATTATATATTTTTTGTTGAATAACTAATCTGTATGACTCCACAATCGGAATATATATTGAAATTCGTAGTTAACATCGCAAAACAAATAATAATAAACTTCTAAATGTTCTTTTTTTTGTAAAAAAAAAAAACTAACATTTTCCTTCTTTAGTCCTATTTTTTGTGTGAGCTTTCAATGCCTCTCCCCCCTTATTCACTATTATTCTTGTCACGTTATTTTTTTAGGTTTTTGTTTAATTATTCGTAAATAATTATTTTTAAACCAAAAGTCAACTTTGAAACGAAATGCTCACTGTATATTTATGTGATAAAGTTTAAATTTACATTCCATTTAAACTAAGTCAAGGCGTAATCTTAAAAGTTGTTTGATTTTAAAATGATAACCAAAAATATAAATGGCAAATGTTATATGTGGTGTGTCGCCAAGAAATAAAAATGGCGGTGATTTGTTGTCTTTGAAAGAAAATAGGCAAAAGAATTGGACCTTTCAGCCAACATTGTTATAATAAATTAAAAATCGTAAAAAAATTGCCTCTATTATCTATGGTTTTTGTTATTTTAATAAAGTGCAAAAAGTATAAGATTATATTAACTATGTGCATGCAAAGTATGTTGAGCTTTAGAAACCTATGTAATAGATGTGTTTAAATCCTTGTCACTTTAAATTAAGTACTTAATATACTTTACTGTATTTTAAAGACAGGTTTTTATCCATTAAGTATAGTTTTAAATCGTTTTTGATATATATTGTGTTTGTATATAATGATATGGTTATAAGAAGTGAAAAGTACAATTAAAAAAAAATGTTAGCGGAGTATAGGCTTTAGTTTTTGGATGAAGAACGTTTCGACACGAAAATTTCATGTGTAGGTTACATAGTTCGGATATCATATTGTAATTTGTGAAATTAGAAAAAAACACAGATTAAAAAGGGCAAGTTCAACTTGCACTTACCAGTACTTACAGACGAGATTTGACAGTCGAAATTGTATCGCTGTGACTACATATTGAGGTATTGTTAAAAACATTATTCTTATTTTATTTAAAGCTCAAAGACTGAATACTGGTCATAGCTGTAATTGCATCGAGTTTCATTAAAAAAAAAATAGAAATTTTTAACGCAACAAATTTACAATAACGAATTTCAAATATGTTGTTTTGAATTATTGTCATTGCTATGGAATATTTTTGAAAGCCATGTAATACTGGCTTGAAGCTCCAGCTGTTTACTTGTCTTCATTTTTTTTTTCATTTCCAATCAAAACAATGGGGGAAAACGACATTACATCCTCTGTGGAGTTTAATTAAAAGACCATCATTTTATATGTTTTCATATAATTGATAATGCTGTATTAATGGTTGTGTATTTGCCAATTGGCAACTTTAGATTAAAATTTCGTATGAAGCATAATATATGTAGTTTATCTAGAATATAGTATGCAACCGTGTAACCACCAGTATTTGATTATATCCAATAGTGCCAACATATAATGTTTTAGTATGTACCTAATCAAATTACATCACTATTAAAGTTTTTTTTATATAAAATATAGTATGTTTAAAATGGTTTTATGTAATATATTTATTTTATATACATGTTGTTTACTACATCATGTCGCCCGTGTTTATTTATATTGATATTAAAAAAAAAACTTAAAACGTATACGAACAGAGGAAATGAATTGCTTGTTGAAAAATGAAAATTATTAATTTGTATTGTTTTGGAATGAAATTTGTTTAATATGTTAAGTTTAGGTCACGACTTATGAATTGGTGCTAGATTTTATTACATATTGTACCTTATTAACTCATAGTGCTTCCAGATTTAATTACGAATGTAAAAAAAAAAGTAAATATTGAATAAGAAATAATTTATGAACTGTTATTGCTGCCGTAAAACATTTCAGTGTCAGTACTTAATTCGTATTGTCAATAAACCTGTTTCAAAATTAATGTTTTGTTTCTTAACTAACACACTAGCGCCCAATGTTCGTCATATTATTTGTTGGATACAGGAAAAAGTTTTTTTTAGAGACCATTAGTCTAAACTGCATAGCAATAATTTTTATTGCAGAATGGGACAGGCCAGTTGTTTAATTAAAGTTTCTTCCTTCATATTATTGAGGACAAAATTCTCAGAATATTGGTTTCTATAGAGGAATAAATTTATTCAAGTCGGATTTCAAATTTGTATTATAAAACCAAATGTAGTAAGTCACTATGAACATTTTGAAAGCAATTTCAAATCCCAGTTTGATATGCATTAATTAGAATCAGATGGTTTTTTTTTTACATCACTACATTTAAACTTCACAAAGTTTAAAATTTTACTTATTTCATATAATTGTAAAAATTATGACTAGAACTACAAAGATGACAAAAAATTTATAGCCTTCAACTGTTTAACAAATCCAACATTGGGCTGTATAGCGGGTCTTTTAGATTTTATTAAACAATACGCATTGTCATATTGCATACCCAAAGACATTAAATATGCTATTGCGACCATAGAGGTGCGTGAAACACCAGCGTTGCAGTGAATTAAAATATTTTCTTTTTTTTCGACAGCAGCACAAATAAAAGGCAAACAATTTTTCACTACAGGCACTATATCTGTCTCTGGTAAATCTAAGCACTCTACATATTTATGCTTAACTTCACTTAAAACCACATCAATACCTAAACTAAGCACATAACTTATATTATATCTTTGTAACACTGAATCTGCAACACAATCCTGTGACCCTATATACAAGTAATCAACAATTAAAACCGGTACATCATCCGGTTTCGTATCCACTACGAAACCGTAATTACTCGGTAAAGTAACGATTTCCTGTCTACCCTCAATATATCTTTTTCCATCTACCTTTGTTACTACTGTTTCCGTTTCTTTCAATTTTTGTTTCTTTTTAATTATTTCATCTAAGAAACTCATTTTTTCTCAATTACTTCTTACTTTTTTACAATTGAATCTTCAGACTGGTAAACTAAGTGGTCAGGGTTGTATTCTACATTGCACAGGTAGAGTCCATCGGGAGGACAGTTCTGAATTAATGTATACCAGGAATGTTTTGATGGCACTTGTAACATCACCTTTATCTCCTCCGGAGGAATTTTTCCTATAGCTACACTTATTAATGTTGCCACCATACGACGAATCTGTAAACAAAAAAAACGTCATCGTTTTTACCAAGAAACATCACTAACCAATTACATTATTTGTACAAAAAGATTTTATGTACAATTTGCTTACATTGATTTTAATAGAACAAAAGAAAGTGTTTTTACCTTTTGCAAAGAAACAAACTGGCCATACATAACCTACCTGATTGTGAACAAAAGATCTCCCTTTGATCTCAATATCCCAGTAGTCAAAGACACTTTCCTGTGCACTAGAGTAACTAGTGACTAAAGGATGTCCTGGCCTAACTTCAAATGACTGCAGCAGTCTACGGTTTTGTTTGTGCGATGTTAACTTGTCAAACTTCTTAAATGTAGTGAAATCATGGTAGCCAACAAAATATTTTGCACCCTCTTTGAACTTTTCAATATCAAAACCGGGAAGTCTAAAAATATGAACAGGGATAGAGAATAATCGTAGCTGTCATAATACCAAGGAATATTAAATTATAATTTACCTAATATAATGACACCTTTTCCATTCTTCTATTGGCATGTATGAGGATATTATACTTGCTTCAGGAAGCTCAATGTTTGGTTTGAATACTGCAAGTCTGAAAGAATTAAAATTCGAGTATCGTTTAAAAAAAAATATTAAACATCCAATTCCACTTTTAAATCTTATTACAGTTGAAATCAAGCTGTAATATGGTAATCTCTCAAGAAAAATGTTGCTATCTTAGAAATTTAAACAAAAATTTGTAACCTGTACAAATATGTTCTTGACAGCGCATTAAATCTTGCACTGAATTGATCCGATACTCTGACACACTTCTTCACATGTATACTTGTTTCGTTTTTATAGAAGAATTTGTTCAGTTCATATGTTATATATTCGGGGTCATAAACATTAGTGCCAGATCTCTCCAAGTCAAAGTGTGCAGTAGAGTTGAGTGCATGTACTCCTCCATCTGTACTGTAATATACCACGAACTATAGTATACTTGATATTAAACACACAAATAAATAATGTCATTATCATAAGTCCTACTAATAATGCAAAAGGTTGAATGGATGTTATTGAATTCCTAATTAACTCCACGTGGACGAGTCGTGAGCGAAAGCTAGTGTAAAATAATAAGTAGAGAAGTCTTTAAACATTTTATTTGATAATACATTCAAGAAATACAAAATGTTATATGTATCATTCAAAACGATTTAAGATTTGGCTGTTATTTAAAACTAAAAAAAAGATATCTTTCCATTCCCGAAAAGCATGATAACATTGTGTACGGAATTATTTATTTATTCTATTACAGGTTACGAGATGAAACACTAATTACCGGCTCGATAAAGTAAGGTTAGGATAATTCAAGGGTCTCAGTTTTAAGAGTCCTATTTCCATCACACCCTGTATACTTTCGGGATCTGGATAATTTTTACCGTCTTTAAGCCATATTTTTTCAGAGGATCTAAAAAGTTTAAACAAATATAAATATAGGAAAAATATCTTGAAGTACACTAATGGTTTAGAAATTTGTTTGCTGCAAATATTTGTACCTAAATTTAGTGCCTATATAAGAAAAGAATGTGAGATATCTAGCCTTCATATTTAGTTGTATTTTCTAATTATTATCCTAAATGATAAATAATAAATTAAAAACGATTTATAAAAAAAACTAACATAACCTCCTCAAAATTCAAAATAAGTAAGATGCAAAATTGCAAAATGACAATGACAGCAATAGACAGTTGAAATATAAAGATAGAATCACAATAGAGAAAATACAGATAATAAAACTGTAGAGTCAGATAATCTTAAATAGAGTAGGTAACGTTAAAAAACATACACACCCATTGTCTTACGAGGTACATTTTATAAAATTAATATCTTCAAATAATTGGTAAGACTTAGGGTGCTTCAACAAGCGGGCATATCTCTTTCTCAAAGGCATCTGCTCCTCTAGTGTTGCGGATGTCCATGGCCGTCGATGACCACAATTGTGATCTTGCCGCTCGTTTGCCACCTTTTTTTTATAAAAAAAATCCAACAATGTCTTTTTTTAATAGGAGTAGTTGTTTCTGTGCTTTGTCTTGTTGACATTTTGACGCTCACGTATTGCTGTCATTGTCATTTCACTAACAAAATCAAAAAATGGCTCAACGGACGTGGCATACTTTCTTCGTGTTAGTTTTAATTTTTACGATTTTATCAATTGTGGGCGATGTTTTGTCAACATCTCCGGGACCATGGTACGAGAATTTGCCGGCAGTTACCATGGACTATAAAGTACACATTGATGCCGGCAAAGAAGATTGTTACTTTCAATATGTTCAACCTGGTGCGACATTTTACGCTAGCTATCAGGTAAAATTATATTTTGTGTATTGGGTGTCACTTAATACTTCTTAATTATAAGTGTGTTATATTAGCTCTTTAATGTTTACTTTAAAATTTGTCGTCATTTTCAGGTGTTAAAAGGAGGTGATGGTATGTGCGGATTCGCGGTGCGCCATCCAAATGGACAAATTGTACACCCGTACGAATGGCGGCAGAGTGCTGAGTACGCAGATCAGACGAGTTCGGGCGGGTACTACGCTGTGTGTATTGACAATCAGTTCTCAAGGTTTGCGGGCAAGCTGGTGAATCTGTATTTATCAGTGATCAGATACGACATGTGGGAGAAGTATGCCAAGGAAGTTGAAGAGCTTGATATGAATATAAAGAACTTTACAGTAAGTACTTTTCATTTAATACATACATTTGTTTGTATAAAGAACCCAATGATCTAAAAGAAACTGTAGTTTAAGAAAAATGTTGCGCATGTCAAGACTCCTAGATATTGTTACATATTTCAAGTTATTTTGAGCAGTTTTAGTGAAGTTATTGTCAATATCCAAGACTTTTTAATAACATATAATAATAAATGATATTTATCATAACTAGTATTAATATCAATGTGTCTTTTTTGTAGCATTCCATTCAATTTGTGGAGCACAACATCAATGAGATCCTGCAGTATCAATACCATTCCAGAGCACGAGAGTCACGTGACTATAATCTGCTGCAGGACAATAATGCTTATGTACTTAGGTAAGTCTCTTTTTGTAGTACAATGTGGCAAGGCAGCAATGGCAAGTAATATTACAGTGATCACAGTAAACACTTAATGGGTGGCCTGCCAAGAGACAGAGGAGAGGTTGGACAGAAAAAGGATATTGTCCTTTCTTGTATATCAACTTCTTCCAAATAAATATATTTTGTAATTAACAAATCAGTATTTCTACAGTTAAGCCTTTATTGAGATCAATTTATTTGGAGTAATGAAAAGTCATAAGGCAATGTTGTATTTCAACTAATAGTACACCCTAGATCATTTTTAATCTCCTTTGCTCAGTGTATTGAAAGAGATTGTAACATGCAATGTAAATCTAACCACTGTTTTATAAATACTTGAAGTGCCAATAGCCTAATGGTCATGGATTCTGATCCCACCATTCGAGTATTGATGTGAACCATTTCTAACACAGGCTTCATCAAGCTCAGCAATGGTTACAAGAATTATTAGTCCATTAAAGAAATCTAGTAATATTTTACAAAAGAAATAATTCAGTATGTTGTTATTTAATTTCAGGTGGTCTTTTGTCCAGATCTTAGCTATTGCAGCTACGGGGACGTTGCAGGTGTATTTTGTAAGAAAACTATTTGAGGTTAAGGATAACTCGTCCAAGACAAGAATATGATTTATTTGTGTAATTATTTTAAGTTTTATTTTTGTCATTGTTACTGTCTCCCTTCCGACTGAGTTCTGATGATTGTGTCGCTTGTCATTCGTGTTTAATGATCTCTGATTTTTTTTTATTTTTATAAGCATTTAAAACTGGGGTCTTTTATAATAAATCCCTAATCAATACTCTCAATTATCACAATGCAGTTATAATAATTTATTACTTTTTACATTAATAATAATTAAATTAATTATCAAAAATTAATAAAATGAATCCTTTGCTTGATGTACATACTAATTGTATTTTTGATGTTATACAAATTCCAAACTTATTTTTAATTAAAAAAAAGACATATTTTTATACCTATTTAGTGAGCATGTCTCTGTGCAGCAGAAACGTGTTATATATATTTCTACTTAAAATGTTACAAATTATGTGCCAATTTTATGTGGTGTTAACTGTTATATTGTACAAAGAATCTGATTTATTTGTGATGAATTGGCCTTGAAAATGACTATGAAAGTATATAAATAAATGTTGAGTACTTAGAAATTGTTTTATTTTTACAAGACAGTAGCTGAACTGAACTTCTTCTGGGAACATTCACTTATAGGGTTACAAAAATCCTAGACTAACAAAGCAAAATTTCACATGGACAACAAAGAAAAAACGGGTAATTAAATGAAAGTTTTAATTTTGTATAACACCATATGAAAGTCTCAGCAAGTAACTAAGTGTATATACAATTATAATAATTTACTTATGTAAATACTAGTACAAAATCGTTATACGCGTTATTTCATGAAAATGTTGGAAACTAAGTAATTTTGTGCACAGTTATGTATTCTGATTCATTACAAAAAGTATTTAGGATTGTATATTAAAATTTATATTTTTTCATGCAGAATTCTTTATGAAATTAATTATTATTGAATTTGAAATCAAAAACAATTCGATAAATAACCTTTTAAAAAGAATTATACACATCGGTACATATTTCTTTTGCAGAAATAACCTAAAAATATAGATTGTGTTTGTGGGAAAGAGAGTTTCAAAGTCGTATTGTCCCTTTCTAAAGGTCAAAGTATAATCTTTACTATCGTTTAAAAGTCCAGAACTGCCAGACTATTTTTTATTACAGTGAAAATCTATTAAGGAATGTATTAATAACTCAATGATGAATATTATAACAATTTTGATTAGTTCCCTGTCCGCTAGTTGACTAGTTAATTTATGTAGCGGGCAAGCAAAGCTATCGGACGATTCCTAGTCTATGGTAGAGATTTATTAAAAAATAATTATACTGTACAATAAATTGCTGCGAATCTCAAACGTAACTGTACAATACTCTACATACATTACAATACTTAAACACATAAAGCATTATTGAATAATTATAGATCACACAGAAAATAACCTAAAAATTATATTCATTCGTATTTCATAATAATTCATTTCATAAATTGAACATTGTTTATATGGTATATACAAATAATTATCATTAGTTGAATATAAAATAATTAAGTTGTAATAATTTCTTTTCCTAAATAAATAAGCACCAATATTCACAGTTGGGTGCAGTCTCTTACACTACCGACCGAGGGTAACTACTATGTTTAAATTGTAAGCAGTAGCAGGGCAGTGCTGGGATGTCTACGTCTGCACGTTATTATAAAACTTTATAGTTCAAAGCAAAATGCATCATTAGAAGTGATAGGAATGTGTTAATACCTAACTTAGTTTATTTAGTCCTCGGTAAAGTGTTTTTTAACTTTTGGTCCCACGTGCTTTCTAATTAGTTCATTTTTCTCTACAACAGCATTTTATTTAATTTTGATTTCATTTAAATTATTGTAATCCTTTGTATTAAGCCTATCATAGTGTGTGAACTTTGTACCGTACGTAAAGTTAAGTGCTTTCGCGTGATATTCAAGTTCCTCTGAGAGCAGGTTACGTCTACGGCGCGCGCTTCCTGTGGCCGAGGTAGGTGCCGGAGAGTGCGAGCAGGCGGTAGCGCTGTCTCAGGTTGCGCGCGCGCACGTGCGCAGACGCGATCTCCACCGTGTACGAGCCGGGGAACCAGCCCGCCTCGCCGTCGCGCGTGCGCTCGCCGTAGTACCAACCTAAGAATACGATGTTAGTTTATAAACATCATAGTTTATCCTGTAAATGTTTTGCGAGACAGAGATAAAATCTATATATTTGGATAAAGCATTGTAAAAAGCCTTATTATAGGTCACCTTCGCTGGTCTTGCGTGTGACGTTGACTACGTCGCCCTCGGCGAGCGGCAGCTCATCGGGCTGCGCGGGCGCATACGCGTAGAGCGCGGCTACTTGGGGGCAGTCCCAGCCCGCGTACACCGCCTCGCCGGCGCCGCCCTGCAACGGGGCCAGCGCCTCGCTCCAGCGCGACAGGTCTGTCTCGCTCGGGCACGACATCACCTGCACACAGCGCTCGGTCATCATCGTTGTTTCGTTAGTGCTGACTTCATCTTGTAGTAACTCCTACTGTAGTATATTTACCATCTCGATGGTGCGCGCGTCTCTGTTCTCGAGCAGCGTGAGCAGCAGCGCGTGCTTGGCGGCGGGCGGCGCGGCCGCGCCCTCGCACACCTCCAGCAGCGAGCGCGCGCACCAGTCCACCGCCAGGTACGAGTCCTCGCTGCCGACACACACACCATGAACTAGTGTTTATTTTGAAATGGTTAGTAGACAAGTTTTCTGGTGCTAGAGGAACAACTTACCCTTTCTTCTTGGTGACAACGAGGAGGTCGTTAAAGAGAAAGAGGTGTAGCGGCACCTTGTGGAACTTCTTGCCGAACGTCAGCTTCAGCTCGTCCGCCTTCCAGATCAACTGCGTCATCTCGCCGGACCGCACCAGCCACCGGATCGGTCTAGAAGACAAAACAGTGATTTAGTATGGGTTAATTGCAGGCCTTATGTTGACTGTTACGAGTGTGCTGAGACATACTTGCGGTCCCTGCGCGAGCAGGCGGGGCCGAGCAGTGGCGCGGAGCGCGCGTGCGACGGGAACTCGATGGCGGCCGCCAGCCGGAACATCTCCTCCACGCGCTCCGTGTTGCGCGCGCCCTCGTTACACTGCGACACGAACTGCCACCACAACAATACAACATTAGCCATTTTTTTTTATCAAATAGTGTAGACTCGCTGGTGTTCTTACTACTGCTAGTGTAGTACGTGCGAGGCAGTGAACTCACGTCGTTGAGCGTGGCGAGGGCGTGCATGCAGCCGTCGTACTCGCGGTCGGCGGGCTGCAGGTTGCGCAGCACGGCGTCCAGCAGCAGCGGCAGCCGCGTCACGCGCTGCATCGGCAGCATCAGGAACGAGTGCAGCGATAGGCTCTGGCACGCCGGGTGGCTCTCCAGTCTGCACACATTGCATCATTTGTTACTTCTGTCGTAGAAGGCGTAACATGACTATGAAAGTCTCATGTCATGAGAGCATCGGTTAACACTGCGTACAGAGAGTCCGCGGGATACCTTTTGAGTGCGTTGGCGAAGGCCGGACGGTCGCGCAGCCGCTGCAGCGCGCGCACCATCAGCACCTGATTCTCGCAGTACTTAACATAGGCGTGGAAGCGCGCCTCCGCGTGTCGCCGCACGATGTCGCAAATGTCCTGCAGTAAGATGTTCTCCTGCCAGCACTTCTCCAGGTCCATCATCAGCAGCTGCGAGCACTTGCGCACTGAAACACAAACAGATACGTTTATTTGAGGCAAACTGATAATAATGGTGCTAGGGACCCCACATCGTTTTACATGTATACCTGGTAGTATGGTAGAGAAGAGCGTATCCCAGTCGTGCGGTGGTAAGACGTGCGGGTCGCGGAAGGCAGGATGTGAGATGAAGTGCGCCTCCAGGACGTTCAGAGAATTCAAGTACGACGCCTCCGACGTCAGCACCTCGAATTTAGCTTCTTGCAAACGTTTTTGCGCTGGCGCTAGTGAGCCTACATCAAAATATTTGATTAGGAATACAACATTCAGTGTTAGAATGTTAAGGTGTTAATTTGGTAGCTATTTTTAAGTCTGAATATACTATTTACTCACTGAGCACAGCAGAGTTGAGCACTTCGGGCACCTCGCACCAGAGGGTGCGCGCGGGCCCGCGCGGCGCCACTAGCGCCATGGCGGAGGGCCGCGCCCGCGCCGCGCTCGCTTCGTACCCGTCTGAGTCCGAGTCTCCGCTCTCCCGGCACGCCGACTGTGCCATAAAAATATTACGTTATCATAACTACGATTAGACATACGTAAGTCCAACCGTCGTTTATAGAAGGCATTGCTAATATGAAAATAAGAGATTAACATTAAGGATACGTTAAGGTCATGTCTATTCCGAGGGTTCAGAAGTGATAAACATTAACACAAACGTTTGTATACGTTTGTTTGCGCGCTCAGTGACGTGTTAATTGTTGTTCATTACACGCTACGTTTCGTTTAACGTGCGCTTTGAATTAGCAGATTTTCATGTTATATAACTTTTTTCCGGTTTTATTACGCCTCAGTTAAACACTGTTAATAGATTAAGCGGCTATATCGATGCTATCATTTTCATTAATTATTTATTAAAACTTGGATTATGTTATGTTTGCAGACTAAAAATAGAGTCTACCTTAGTAATTCAGCGGTAAATTCTTCGTATTAAAAATTTGGAACCCTTTACAAAATTTGTACCAAATCTCTGATAATGTGTCAACTAAAAAATGATAAGAATGTACACGGATTTTTTTTGTTTGACTTTTGTGGTTTTGATAATTCCTGCCATTTGTGACGCAGACAGCCAAGTTTGTGTGCTGTGTTCAATTTATAGCGAATTACGATAACAATTCCTTGAAAGGCGAGCGACGCGATGGCTGTTAAAAACGTCAAGTATGCGGCTCGCAATTACCGCGATAAAAGAACAAGATCACGCTTATTTTTACTAAGTTTTTTTTGTTTAAATAACCAGTTGTTTGTCAGAACGAGCCTGCACAGTGCCAACATTCAAAACAAAGGTTTTGGTGTTAATATTTTAACAAAGTCAAGGTTTAACGTCATATACCAAGTGTTACAGAATATTGATGAATTGACTAGATTAAATAAAAAGTAAAAAAAAGAAAATTTCTTACATATCGAGTCCGTACAAATGATACAGGATGTTACGAAATGAGGCACAATATAAACGAACAAATGCTTTATATTGAATGAATTCTATTATGAGGTAGGCAAGTTATCTAGTTACCTGGTTATAATTTAACTATGGTACTCTCAACATATTACATGCGATGAAATAAATAAAACATTTGGTGTTATCATAATCAAACAACATAAATATTACAAACGTGGGATTAGCCAGACTAAGTAAATAAAAAAAAGTCACTAGCATGATTATTAACATCCTGTGTGTTTATCTCCGGAAGTGTCCCTCAAATGGATCTCGACATTTGAATATTATTCCTTTGAATTTAATATATTTTACCATACTGTCACATTGAAGTGTTATTAAACAAATTATTTAACATTATAAAGTTATAACAATAAAAAAACAAAACAACGTTTACCTCAACTTTGGCAGCGTTGTAGAACTGATAGAGGGGTTCGTGCGTGAAGAGCGAATGCGGCTGCGGCAGCGGGGAGGCGGGGTGTGAGCCTGACGACGCGCCCGAGGACGACGACGCGTTGCCCTGGTACAGACCAGCCTCCGAGTACCTAGGGACATGATATAACACTGCTATTTTTTTTTTATTATAAATTTACTAATATTTCTTTTACCACTTCAACTAAACTAAGCTTGCTAGGATATGTTTTATGACAGTGGTATAGCTGGGTTCCAACTCTTGGCCACGTGTTTGGAAACCGTAACCTTAACCATTGGGATATTGACGTTAATTATAAAAAAAAAGAAAGGAGATGATGCGAATGAGGAACATCCATCTGATTTTGATAAAATGACCAAGTGAGTGCAACCACTTGCGCGTATCAAACCACGCGCTGATATAAAGATTGAATCTTATTTGACGCGTGTAGGCAGTATCACCTTTATGCCAACATTCATAGTTGGATGTAGGCCTCGTCCAAGGTCGAAAATACCGCGGTACTCTTAATAAATACTATAAACAATAGTCGTCCGTTCATCTTGTAAGATATCTACCCAACTTGCATGTCTGCCATTTAAAAGCATTATTACGAGATAGTTTGCAAACAAAAATTGCTGTTGACGAACTGCGTCATATCGTCAACTTGTGAATAAAGCAAGCGCGAACAAAGCATTGCTTTTGACAAGTTTTTGTAATACAAGGAACACATAGAAATTGACGGACAAGAGAAAAAAAATATATAATAGGGCAGGATCGTGCGTAACTTGACACATTGTCCATTTTAGTATATGTCACGTGACGTGCCTAACTGTGGAAACTTATTTAGTAACGGCAATTTTAGGATTCGTTATCGTGCAAAAGGGTAACCGAGACGCGCGGAAGTCGTTTTATTAACAATTTGTTTGGTAAATAGCCTCGATTAGCGAATTATGACAAGGCTTTTCCTAAACTAATGCGATATTAATTATGATACTAGAACATAAATAACTTGGATTATATTATGTTAAATGTTGTATATTTTGTTGCCCTTGAGTTTCGACTGCCAAATCATTAGACATAAACATTTGGCATTGGCGATATTCCGGCAAATATAATGAAATGATAACATCTGTGACATGATAGGTTTCAGTTTTAATTATGCGGAGAATGTCTTATAAACACACTATATTTATCGGTCGTTCATTTTTATTTATGTTTGCTAACAATTTTCATCCAGACCCTTACTGGAGTGTAATAACAAACACCCGTCTAAATATTCGCATTTAGTAAGATTAAAAGCAAATTGTTAATAATCTTATCTCTTCAGCATTTTTATAATACTCAAGTATTCTAATGAATCATTGTTTTTATTATAAACATATGTACAGTTGACATTGAATCATCATGGAAATATAAACGTGAATTACTCAGTACATAGTCGAAGGACATAAAATAAACATCAACTATATATTATTATATAAAGTAATTTTTATCTTTGTTATGTAGGATCTTAGTAACATTACCATAGATTTGAATGATTTTCTTTATTTACTAGCCTACTTACGACAGGTTTTAATCTGATTTAAGGAGTGAGTAAATTTGAAACAACTGCTATTTGCAAATTTTGAATAAGAGTAAAGCAGCACTAGTGTTTTATATAAATAATACTTATAACTATAATACTGTATACAACCAAAACCATAAACATCACTAATATTATAAAATATAAATACAATACAAAAACATTACCTTTTAATAATAAATCCAATGAAAATACACACTTTATAGTATCAAAACTGCACGTTAAATTTTGAAACAAACTGGCTCTGTGCGCGTTCGTAGCACAAAAACCTTACCGCTCGAATGCGAAACGAAACGAACGACGTCCGAACTCACAATACGCCGCGTCTCGTCGCCGCGGCCTCGACTCACAGCTAAGTTACAAGCGTAAGCGGTCTACATATTATTAGTTGTATTGAAGCGTTTTTCTTCTTATACACTAAAACTAGGCGCAAATTCTAAACATAGTCCTTTGGAAGTAACGTACAACTTCTGTGTTCTAGTAGGTCTAAGCAAGGATTAAGAAACTACAGTTAAATTTCCTTAATTGTTAGCGGGTGTTCCGAAATAACTGTGTCTGGTGTTTATCCGATTTTCTAGATCTATTTTCATACTACCATAAATGAAGCGATTGGAAGTATTTCTTTTGGATGTAGCAACGAATTTCCTGAGCCTAGACTTACTTAGATTATTTCTAAAAGTAAATTAAATAACATCAATTTTTTTTATATGTGACCACGACGCGAGGATATTTGGTAAGTTACTAGAAACATATTTTGTATTCGTATATCGATCGCAAATTCTTTACAAATTGAACCGAAGCTAACGGTGGCACGGAAAACTGGCTGGTGAGTCAGCCTCGCGGCTGGATGACGACGTCACACGATCGCTCCTGAGCAACGCGGGATTGTACATTCGTGTAGAGATTTCTTTCAGCGGATATTCGTGCAGCGAACAGTAGCCGGGCTCGTACCGTGCGAAACGATCGAAAAGGACCGGTCCAACAGGCGGCATATTTACTGGCTATAATACTCGAACCGGCGTTACGAGCCCCGCGACCACTCTACAGCGAGATGTTTTTTGTGCGCCGGGAAAGAGGTCATTGTGATACGATCTCGTGCTCGATCCAATGCCAATGATTGCGATAGCAATTGTGGATAGCAGTTATGAGTAAATTAACTATGAATACGTAGTATAAAGCTTGTCTCGGAGTACTATGTATACAGCATGATTTAAAATGTTAAAGACATTACTGCATTGACATCAGTTAAACTCATTCAATGGACCTTTGAGAAAACGTAAGGGTTAGATGTTGCCTGATTTTGAAAAGGCTAATGTATGCAAGTTATGTCCTTATGTCCGATTGAGCTTAATGTATAAAGCATAGGGCCGACATACACGGATCTCTTCAGGCTGTCGTGTACGTCGGCCCTTAGCCACGTCGTGAAAGTGTGGCGGCGCGCAGACGACCTCGGCGCCTGCGCTTCGATTGCACCACACTTTGCTACTTCACTGACACAACACAACTTCTCGGACATGTGTTTGATTAACACAGACTTATTGAATTGAAAGAAACAAATATACGTCTCAATACAACTTATTTGCTGCAACATATACAGGGTGATTAATTAAGGATTGTTTACCTTGCAACTGGAAACAGAAGCTCATTTGAATCAAAGTTAATGTCAAATGAATAATGGTTAAGCTGTGAAGTACTCACCAGGAGGGTGTGGTGGTGAGAGGCGCGGGCTCGCACTCGGCGTACCACGAGGTGCGCGTGCGCGGCCCCTTGTCCTTCCGAGACAGGGTGGGCAGCAGCCGCTTTAGTTCTGTACCACGACAAACATTGTTAATTGATTGTTACGTTATTTATTGTCAGACATAAGGGCTAATTTCTAAATGTAGTTTTTAATTTATTTCGATACAGATAAATAAAGAAACATTACATTTACATGCAATACTAATTGTATGTAGTTTTAAGATTTGAATGGGACTAAAATAATTATACATTTTATACGACTTGGTGATATCTTTTAATGTAAAGCCCGCTGAACATTTTCAGTTTTAACTGATCAGACTAACTGAACAATTCCAATTTACGTTTAGTTTTTACTGTAAAATTCGACTGTTCAGTTAAAACTGAACGTGAGCGGGCTTAATAGTATGACAATCTATATTAAAACTTGTACAGTGAATGGTGTACGGAGTAACATGTTAAATGTAAATAAATAAAAATTGTGTTCAGTGTAAAAACTTAATACCACAAAAATGTCTTGATTTTCGTGTCCCTCAGTGTACAAGTACCAAGGTGTACGTATAGCAAATAGTGCATACTTTATTTGAATTAACTACCGCGCGCATGCGCGCCAACATCAAATGCATGCAAATATTGTATTATCTATGGCGGGTTGGATGCTTTACAAACACGTCATGCGACAATCATGCGACAGACACATTTATTCTGATATTAGAAGGATACAAAGATTATATAACCCTATGTAAATTATAAAATTTTTAGCACTAGTGTTTGTGTGTGACATGAATAGAATATATGTAGAGAAATTAAATGTAATGGATTTTAATAGTTAGTTAAAAAATCGACTAGCAAATGTACGGGTTTTATATAATTAAGACTGTGAAATATCTCGTTTATTTTGACGTTGGAACAATAACAGATTATTTATATAAATTTTAATATTGACTATTTATTTTCCATCTAATTTAAACATATAAATTAAAGGCTTGTTTTTAATTTGATATGTATCAATATAAAACAATAAAAACTCACGTCCCATGTTAAACATTCAGCAGTATCACGCTAGGACACATAATATAAATCAAATGTAATTATTTCACATTGGTGACGTCAGACGGCGCTGACATCGCGTGGCGCTGCGCGTGCGCGAGGGAACACTGACAAATGACAATGGCGTCGTTGAGATTGCGACCCGGTGTAATTGCTTTAAATTGTTTTTATAATACGTCTGTAATTGTAGTTCTTATAAAGACTGATGATTTTCCTGTTCCATTTAATGTTTTGTTTAAAAGATTTTATAGTTTCTTTGTGAATATGTGAATAAATCTATTGTGATATGAAATATTGCGGTAGGATAATACGAGGCAGAACTTCATTTTATCTGTTCTATTTCATTTTAGAATTAAACCTAACACTTGAATTAAGTTTTTTTCTATTGAACGATGTAATCAAGGCGTTAATTTTTGTCAAATAAAAAAAAACTTGATTTCGTATTGGTATTGTCTGTAAAAATTAAACTAAATCTATTTAAATATATGGGTTTGAGTAATAGTTAAAGTTATGTAAATCGCAAATAGTAAGAAACTGAACCTTAAATGTCATAGATTAAGGTAAATGAAAAATAAACCTTTGCCAACAAAGAGAAGAAAAGGTAAGACCTAAGAACTAGTGGGGAAGAACAGATACAAGGACCAGTGCAAACTCTACGACATTCACGAAGCAACCGCTGCAACCAGACGTCTCCTGCGGCTGGAAATAACTAATATATCAAATAACAATAGCTGGCTGTTTACAAAAAAAACAGATGTGCAAACTATTTTTTCAGATCAAATAGATATATTGGAAAAAAGAAAAATTTAAGGTTATTTTATACAGTAAGAGAGAAGTCAATTGAAAAAAATATGATTTCACCTAATTATTTTTTTCTTTTAAATGAACCCTTTTTTTCAAACAACGTTCCTGCCAGTAACATTGTTAATATTGTCTATGATAATGTTTTTTTTAATTCCTTTTAGGATGTAAGTTCTCAGAATCGAAAATCTATTTGAATGAATCACTAAGATAATCCAAAGTATATTAGTTATTCGCAGCATTCGGAGCTCTGACCTTCATTTAGCGCTGTCTCCGTTAACTTTGGTCTTTGTTCTTTAATTTATAAAACTTCGGAGACTTCCTTGAGATGCCCGGGACGATACGGACAGACGTCAACTGAAACCTTAATTCATCTTTGTTAAAACCTTGCTGCGCTTAGAAGAACGAAAATAGACCAATTTTTAACAAACTGCCATGATAATTTTAATAGTCAGTGAAGTTTAAAAAGTGGAGTCGTTGTGTAAATTTTGATTAAAGTTTTGTTCAATGCCAAATTTAAAAGAAGATAATTTCTTGTGACCTTTTGAGTAAAGAAATCTATTTGCTAGTAAATGTATGTAAATTTGGTAGAGTAAAATGAATTGTTTCTAAAGCGATAATGTCCTATTCACGCCAATTGTCAAACTTGGTTTTCTTTTTAATTATATATTTGTGTACATTTGGTCAGTAATGCTGCGAGTTCAGTTGACGCCTGCACGTTACCTTCATTGACAGCGCTAAGGTCAGTGTGGGGCGCGTGGGGCGCGGGAGGCACGTGCGGGGTGTCCTCCTCCTATTAGTTCTGATGGGAAAAATGGCAGGACAAAGACGAGCTGGGCGACGAAAGAAAT
>JAODUI010000027.1:907729-927109 GCA_027563995.1 Papilio gigon
ATCATCCGATATGGTCTAGTGGCTAGGATACCTGGCTCTCACCCAGGAGGCTCGGGTTCGATTCCCGGTATCGGAAATCCACTTTTTGTTCCTTTTTTTATTTTTGATACTAAGTTACAAAATTTGGCGTTTTTTCAAAAGTTTCTTGCATACAACCTATTTCTTTTCGCCTTGTTAATACAAGAAAAAAACAATGGAATTGAAGATACAAAAATGTACGGATGGACAAAATACGACACTGAATGACGAGCGTGTTCTGTTTTCATTTTAAAGTCATGTTTGTAAGACCACCAACAAGAAAGTAAAATTGTCTCACCGGTGTATCGTTTAGTGAGATTCCGTTTGATTTGTCGCATCTTCTTCTGTGCGGCGTTGGCGATCTTGGTGAGTGTGTAGGGCCCGCCGCCGTTGGGCGGGGTGGGCAGCCGGCTGGAGGGTACTGCCGGCGCGGAGCGCGTGGGCCCCGACTGAAATACATACGTAGAATATTAGAATATACAGCTCGCATGTTTTGTTGGTTCTAATGGTAATTGAATATTTAAAATGGCCCAGTAGTTTCTGGGATTATTTGGTCATAAAAGTACAATACATTCCTTTGACTTCTTCGTGTCTTTACTAATATTATCGAGCCTAGTTTGGTTCTTATCATTTTTTGTCATAAAACAAGTAATTCTCACCTGTTCATGGTCTTCTGAGTCAGTGTCACTGTCGAAGGAATCAAAGTCATCCTCGAGAGGCAACATGTGTGACGCCGTGTTCTCGTGTGCAGCGTGCGTGGTGTGACCGACGTGCGTATCGTGTACGGGGTGGGCGGCGTGAGCCACGTGCGGCGGGTGTGCGGGCACAGGCGGCGCTGGTTCCAACGACTCGTAGAAGTGACCAGAATCACTGCTATCTCCATCTGGAATTATAATAAAATATTGAGATAGTGTTAGAGTATGGGCTTCATTTATAATATTTACACATAATTAAACTATGTATAAAATTAGAAACGTCGAAGTAATTTCATTTATAATATTTATTCTAATTGCGTAGCGTAACGTACATAATACACACAGACACCGATCCTATTGTGATCAAAGACCTATGTTGAATAAGTGGGTTAGAACGTTACGTCAAGTGACGTCACCCGGTGTGGTAACTGTGGACATGTTTCATGTCCGCAACGTGCCTCACCTGCAGTTTAATCACTGGATTTTTTTTTTAAATACAAACTTAGATGTCTGGGTCGGTTTTACAGTTAAAGAATTGATTTCGTTACTAACTAAGGTTAGAATCGTAGAGCAAACTGTCGTCATAAGCAATAGACAAATGACCATCTAATTACTAAAGGGTAGGACGTAATCATTTCGACTGTTCTGAGAATATATCCTACAGTAGTTAATTTTGAGTAAACCGAGTGAGGCATGTATCGGAAAGTGAGACTTCGCCGGATAAAATGTCAAGGGTGCGCTGGGCGGTTACATAAATACAAGTTGCCGACACGCGACTGACGCAAGTGTGCAAACGCTCGGTGTAACCGTTTAGACGTGCAACGCACTAACATCTTACTAAAATAGTATATGCAAATGTTTGATTACAAAAGGAAATAACCTGTCAGATCGATGGAAAATTCGATTAAACGGCCAAGTTTTTAGCATATCAGAATATTAACCTTCATAATAAAAAAACATTTGAAAACTTACCGACTCTCGTAAAATGATTATTACACTTTTGTGCCGTTTTACGTCATCTTTATCTTCAAATGTCACATATTAGATATATTCAAAATCATAGTCCGCCGCCATGTTGCACGAAAACAAAACACTACGAGCACATGTCAACACGCACCAAAAAGTATCTAACGACAAGTAAAATTTTTAATATCGATTATTTTTTTTTCTATTTTTAATAAATGCTATTCTAAATATTTATAAAGGTAACCTGCTTTTGTCCCTTTGTTATTCTGTGGCACAATGGAAAGAATTCCATTGACTGCTCACGTCGAAGAATGCAAGGCTCTCAACATCAATACTTTATTATTAAATGTTTTAATAAATAACTTTAACTATTTGCGATACATTTATTCACCTCGCCTTTTCATAACATTATTGTATAACAATTAAACAAAACAAACATCTAGAGCTACTTAAAATTGATGCGGAGATTTTTCCGAATATCAATAACGTGTCCGGGCTCGATAACCAATGTATTTATTACATTAAATAAAAAAAAAAAACAGAATCCAGATTTATATTAACCTATAATTATTTATTTAATATTTAAAGACGTGGAACATTGCTACTTGACAGGACCATAGATGTCATTTTGTCTTTTCCGAATCAAAGATAAGAAAAAGATCAAAATATGAAAAAAAGAAATGCGGTGAAAATTCAAATTAATAGGCTGTAATAATGTCTATATAATTAAGTAAATAATACACTGCTATGTTTATATGCTGAAAGTTAAAAAAAATAACAAAGAAAAAAGTTAAACAATTTAAAAAAAAACTATAAAATCGATAAGTAATAACTAGTTGGTATCAACCGGTAAGTAAACAAACTAAACTCCTTTCTACCAAAAAACAACAAATAATACAGGAAGGTTCCTTACTGCTGAATATATTTCTGAACGGCAGACTGGAGTACGATACTGTAGCGTACACCCTCGCCTCACTATTAAAGCTGTTCAGCAAACACCACTCCGTTATCGAGTCCTGTCCCTGAGCTGTGTATATGATCTTCATATTGTCTTCCTAACAGTTCACTTCCTATCAATGTTGCCACTAGGCTCCAACTGTCCACTAACTTCACATGACACGCCGTGTTCACCTGACACCTACACGAGAACTGGCAATATAACAATAGAAAATAACCCAGCCTCGAGAATTATTGACAAACATCAGGTCGCTCGCGACCAATACAAAGGCGGGCAATCAAAACAACCACATTCATTCATAATCAATGCTATAAGAATTTTAAAAACAACGGAAAAAAATTATGTAAACAGGCACAAGTCGTAGTCTTTTGTCTCTGTGAGATAATATGTGATTAACTATTTCTAAGGATCAATGCGGTGTCAGTCAACTTGTTTACTGACTGCACAGCCACAACTGCGAGCTGATCGTTGCTGAGACTTTTGATAGGCTTGTCATAACAAAATACACTAACAATAAATTAAACAAAATAAAAACATCATTGGCGTGACTAACAATTGGATTCAGTAAGGTGCTGACATTTCTTTTCCTTCCTACCAAGTTATTTATTGATTAGTGTACGAACTCATAGCTAGTAATTTGACGAGGGGAGAGAAATCAACCTTTCATTGTTGCAAGATTCATTGTCTCCAACTATTCTATAACTTGTGGTTGGATAATTGATACTACAAGACATATTTGATGCTACATGTCAAAAGTATGCCGAGGATATCTCATCTTAATGGTATAAGGTTTCAAGTATGGACTGGATAGAATTTACGGCAGATTGCAATAACGAAGACGAAAAGGATATAGTTTGTCTTTGTCGTAACGAATTGTAATAATCGAGTATAATAGTTTACTTAGTTATTATTGTATCACGTTTCAAATCCATTATTGTAAATCATTTCCGCATTTCAAATACGCATTGTAGTTTAGGAATTGAAGATTTTATGTAACAATGGATGGCCTTAAACAATATATAACTCGATTGTTTAGAATATTTACCGATAAATGCAACAAGATCTTGAACCTCGATCTCGCCATCTTGCAGTACAGTCCTGATGCAGAGCCAGCAGGTTTGCTCCAAGACTTTTATGACTGTTACTTCGTCAAAGTGTTCGCCGAGCCCGCGCCGGACTCTCCTGCCGGTCTGCTCGTCATTGGCGCTGTAGTGAGCTGACTTGGCGCTCGTATCGATGTACACCTTCGTCGGTGATGTAACCGAAACTACGGGAATTGCCGCAAGTCAAGGTATGTTTGCAAATAGTACAATTTGACTTTAAATTTGTCTACTAGGAAGAGACTATGAGATTCGCGGACGTTTAATTATTGGTATGAACTAAGTATAGAAACTCTAAGCCCAGTTAGTGACCGGCAAGTTATGCGTGCGAGCTACAGTTGCTATGTCAATATCAGTTTGCGTTGCAACGGAATTGATTAGCAAACAGTACGCACCGGGCGCTAAAAAGGGAAAACTGGTCGGACGAGTTTAAAGTCAATATTGTTACAATAATACTGAGTCAGCGAGGACTTGCGACACATTTATCTCGAAAATATAAAATGAACCTTGATCGCCGCAATTCCTTCGAAACGTCCGCGGCCTCGCGGGCAGCGGCGGCGCCACTCCGTACTGTGGCGACCGTTCCGATACCATTTTTCACCATTTTTTATCACTGCACTACATCACTTGCACTTTCACAAAGTCTTTACGAACAACGCACTCGACGCGGAAGCTGCGGACTACTGCCGTCTGTGATGGAAGTCGTCAGCTGTTTATCCATTTAGAGAACTAAGTTGTACTTTCATTAGGGAGGGTTCAAATTTCCTGGTCGATTTTATATATTAAATCGAGAGGAAAACCGATAGTAGGAATTGTCGACGTAAAGTGAATCGACTGCTCGATTATAAACTCGAAATGTTTTCGATGTCCGAATGGTGGGCAAGTGTTCGGTCGACTATTCGTGTAGTGAGTCGCAGTAAAGTGGCAAGTCCCCGGCAGCTGCGCTCAGGGTCACCCGGTGCGGCCGGTCGCCTCGCCGCCGCGAAACCTGAGTGTTTTTATTGGTCACAGGGTTGCCACCTACACCATTGAGGACGCACGAAATAAATCTATTTATTGACATTGATTTAGTCGCTCTTGAAAAAAACCCTGTTACGTTTGTTATTGTTATGTTGTTAAAGCTATTCATTTGACAACTTTGATTTGTAGATTTTTATATTATTGTGTAATGCTGTCCGAATTGAGTGTAAGCTAGCATTAAGGTGAAGGTAAATTATTTTATAAACATTATAAAATAGCGGGCGTGCGCTGTACTGAATTCGATAAAGCTTACATATGTAAACTTATGCCCTAGAAGTAAACATGTCGTCATGCACTATGAGAATGCAGAAAAGAATAAATGTTTGAAACATCACATCATATCGCTTGTTAGCTGTGCAATTGGTGTTGTGATTGTGGCAGCACAATAAGCTGTAATCAGTTCCGCTGCACAACTAGAAAATAAATTTTGTAACTGACTGGTTTTGTGATGTACACCGTGAAACACGAAAAGAAGAAAAAAATATCACTCGTCAAAGACTAGTGTTCTACGAATAAAAGTTCGTCATTGATAGTAACGTAAACAATTTGAATGATGTTTTTTTCTGACTGAGAAAAGGATAGTCCGTACTATTTTAATTGTCGTATTTTATTATACGATATACGAATAAATATCTTCATAAGTTCGTAGGCGTTCAAAGTAAACGCTAAAGCTACGCACCTATTTGGGAATATGATAATTTGTATGCATTGTAATTGGTTGTGCGCGGAATGCGGCGGCGACTGCGACGCGGTGGAACCAGAAATGTCTGACAAATGCGGTAATACGAACCAATTAATGCAACACTGAATATATATACTGCAGGACAATTGTTATAGCAACAGATTATACATATACATGTGCAAATTAATTAAGGATTTTTTTAATACATATTCAAGTTTTACAGATAGCCTATAGAGAGAATGTTTGGGATGTAAGAGTTGGTATCATTATAGTACACTTATAAAGTTTAAAAATAAAATAATAACGCATTACTACATAAAATATGTAATAAAGATAATCATTATACATGAAGTGTTCTTGAAAACTAATATTTTGGATGTATGGATGTGATTTAAATAAACATTAAAGTGAGATATGTGAGAATTATTAATTCGTCCAAATGAAAGATGTCAAAGTGAAACTCGAGAACGTATTTCTATAGATTTCTATAAAATGTTACATAATTTATGTTATTCCCTTTTCGTAGTTATACTGCGCCGCCGCACGCGCGGCTCGCCATCTCACGCCGCATCTAGAGAGCAACATAACATGCTTTCTATTCCCAAAGGTAAAAAACAAGCACTAACATTGTTTTATTGTTTGTTGTCTGCACTGTTTAGGCTTTATATCTAGCGTGTAGTTTACTAAATGGACTACGAAATTGAATGTCAATGTTATTTCAAGAAAAATTATAAAATTTGACTGACGTAAAACCAATAATATGCCAGCTTTATCCCGCGACTTATGCCTCTGTTCTGGCTCTACGTGGGTAAAAAACATCCATTTAAATATTCGTATTTATAGTGTTATATTGTTGTAATTCAAAATGTCCGACGGAGCTATACCGCATTAGTCATGTTCTAAAATTGTAATAGATTTAAGACGGTACTCAACACGGATGTAGGTATTGAATGATACTTTCAAATAGTGTCGGAAATTAATTCAGAATACCACGTCAATATAGAAGCATGAAGTCAGCATCACAAGCATCACATCGCAACAGACAATGTAAATAATTTTACTGGCCGACAACAAACTGGAAGTGTGTGATAACTTTAAAAAAAGAAAGTGACATTTTAAAAATAAATCATAATTTAAAAGGTTTACGATATTTTATTTTGCTTTGCTTTGCTTGCTTTTGGTTGCTGATATTTTAAGGTAACACTTTAAAATATCAGCAAGTAATAAAGGTTAATCTTGTCTTTATTTGTTGAAATTTAAATTATAATCGATATTGCACTTGAATGCACAATTCAACAATCGAATGAATATTGATCGATTAAAGCAGTAAATAAATCGAATCGTGAATTCCGGCCGAACATTCCGAGTTCCGCATACGAACTCTGTTATTGAACAGTTTCATGTTACACGTCCTTCCTATATCTGCTTTACACGAATACGTGCCGAGGATTTTTATTACAATACGATTTCTACATTTTTGGCAGGTTTTTGTAGAAGAAGAAAATGCTTTGGTAACCAGTTACATTTTTATAGTACTTCTGGAAACTTATTTTTAAAACAAGCCAACTTAAATTAAATTTTTTAAAGGTTCATCATTTTAAAGTTTCCATGATTGTAGATAGCATAATAGGTCTTTGTCATTTTGTTCAGTTTGTTATCAAATCGAAATAAATCGATTATTTCATCTTAAAATGGTTAAGAATGTTTGTATCTATTTTCATAATAAACCAAAGTTGAATTCCAATAACTTAATGACAATTTAATTAGAATTAATGTAATGCTACAGATAACAGTCCGGTCAAGTGCAGACGGCGTGGGATGGCGGATTGCGTGACGGATTTAAAATTCAGATTTAAGTTGCATAGAGAACACATTGAATGTCAACGTATGAGACCATTGTTGCAACGTTGTACAAAGCTGAGTAATTACTTCACAAAGTGGCACTAAAGTAAATTACACTGGCCACTATATGACGTCAGTGCCATTTATAAAGTTGACAACAAAGAGAAAAACATTTATCGCGTAGGATAAGTTGGTAGTATAATATTTGCCGGTTTAAATAAAATGAGGTTTGCGTTAAACGGAACACCGTGAAGACAATAGACAATTCTAACCGAGAGCAAACATTGTAACTTTAATGGAGCGAAGCGGCGCGTGACCAAAGATAAAGTCCAATTAGTTGATAAAGAACAAACTCATAGAAAGCACATACAAGTCATTTACATAGTTTAAAAATAAATTAAAAAAAAAACCGATTCGGTACACTTAATTCTCATGACACTTGGTTTCAAAAAAAACATATGAAGAATTCCATCACTAAGCAAATGTCAAGAAGGTTTCCACTAAGTAATATTTGCTCGCAGTTTCATTGTTGGTTTTAGTTACTTTCACAGTCGCGAGGTGGCGCGAAGCGGCGCACGTCCGCCGAGGTGCGCGGGCGCAGGGCTAACTTGCGATCGCTCGGCCCCCTCCCACGGCCGGCGCTCAGTCGCCGGCACAAACGCCATATTTGTCTCACCCCTTTGAACACGTTTTGCCTGATCTTAACATTTATAATATAACCACCCACGGAGCCTTTCGAGTTTGTAATGGAGGCTTTAACGGATCAACTCAATGTATAGTTTTTTATGTACTTGGGTTTTTAATTGGATAATTAACGTTGTGCTTATCGGCTTTTAGTTATTTTTCTGTTCTTTTTTTATATTTTATATTACTTACTTAACGTCTGCTGCATAAATAACGCAAATTAATCTGATCTCACAGTACCTACTCTGTAATTTATAAGAATTTATTAGAAAACTAGTGGAACCGGCTTTTTAAAAATCGACATTGATTAATCATGAATGATAACGCGCATACATCGGCAATGTAACATGAGAACATGGATTAACTTCGTTATTCAATTTGTGAAAAGTCGAAGATTGATATCAGAGACCAATACTCGCCTGCCCACTGCCGGACGCAGGCCTTCCTCAATGCCTTCCATAGTATGCTGTCCTTTCGCATCCACTATCGACATATTTGATGTGAAATTCCTCGCAACGGAATTTTTAAAAAACGTTTAAAGCAGCGCAACAATTGTGTAGCTGTGACGTAATGCAAATTGTTTAACTGGAGCAACTGAATAATTGATCCCACGTTCGAATTCTGTGCCTTCGTTAGACAGATCTAGAATAGGGTTGTCCATTTTAAGTTATCTAGACTCACTATTAATGTAAATAGCTACAAGATAAAGGATATGACAAGGGTGTTTTATTTTTTTTAATTATTAGGAGATTAGTATAAAATATTAGTTGATTTTTGTTAGTTTACTAATATTTTTTGTAATCATTCCATGTAAACTTAAAAAGCTTTTGTTAGGATATGTTTAACGACAATAGTTCAATGGCGGGTTTCAAACCCTCGACCGCTAGATCGATAGTCCGTATCCTTAACCATTAGGCTATTGCTGCTTATAGATATATTTTAGATACTGTAAAGTTACGATTTATTTTAATTTAACGTAATAAGACGATATTAATTAATTAAAGCTGAATTTGGAAATTAAAAGCAAATTTATTTATTTTCAGGTCGTTGACAGCCCTAATGTTTTTCCTAATTACACACAGTTGAATGTTCCGTCATGTATTAGCCTACGTATCAACATTCTAATCAAGTTTTCCTCTGGTCGAGCGTCAACTATCTTCCTGTCACTATATAAAGGAAATTACGTGATCGACTGCAGCATTTCCTGATATCTGGTTTGCATTACTGCTTCGTTACAAGCTGTCACATTACAATGTTAAGTTTATTTCGAAACAAATTGTTAACGTGTATTTATTGCCTGAACTTATTAAACAGGTGTTTTAAAACTATATTGTGCCAGCTATAACAAGCACCTTCGTTCGCGCGGTATAAAAAATACTTGATTAGTAATTCACGTCTTCTTCTACTTTATTAAGGGATGTACTTATGTATCCTTCTCTCGTATGTTTACATTAAGGTAGACCAACTAATACCTCTCAGTGTGGCTGTAAGTATTTTTTATCAACACTTTTTGTAACGGGCGGAATACGCCATTTTGTGACACGCATGGACCGCGCCTCGGTGACCGTATATCGAAACAGTTTTTAGCCTACAGCCTCACATATCTGGTTAAGATATTGTTGTTAATACTTAATTTAACTGTCAATTAAACTAAAGCTATGTACATTTTAGTTTTTAAATAACAAATGTTTATAATAAATATGCAGTTCAAATAAAATAACAATAGTTTCAGCAAACAGACAGACAAGCGCTAGTGTGCACAAACAAGTTCGCAAGCATGGATAGGCCTTTCACAACGGGTATAACCAGTCTTAATATTAGGCAACGGATGGGCAGTGACTAAGAAATGACGCGGAAGTGAAAGGTATTGTCATTTAAAAGACAAGTGTAATTTTATTGCTTTTTATATCTCAGTTCGATACAATTTATTTACAATGTAAAACATCTGAAAAACGTATCTGTAGAGCCCGTATTCTGTACACACTGAGAAAGTCTGTAAGCAATGTACATTTCCAGTTTTCACTGAACTTATCTATTTTATTAAAGTGTCTTAAAAAAGTTTTGTTAATTTAAAATTTTCATTAAATATCAAGGAAAAGACATCAACGAGTTCATTCCGATAAAATAAACGCAAAAATTAAAAATTTGGTCTATTTTAAGTAAAATAATACACAGTGAGAGGTGAGAGGTGATCTCAGGTAGAACTAGCGTCTAGTATTTCGTTTGTATCGACGAATGTTCACAGTCTATTTAACGTGATCCGACCGCAGCCGTTACGACACGATCAGTCATGTCGAATTACACAAATCGTTTCAGTGTTTGGTCATCTCGACCAGAATACACTGACCTCTCTTGGCAACGTATACTCAAATGAACTGAATCTAGGTAGTATATTTGAAGGGTCACGCTACACTGGACACGTACTCGCGACTGTTTGTAATGCTTGCGAGCCTACTTTTAAGGTCAAGGATGACTACACGTACTCTTACATGAGATACGAGGACGTCATTATGGTTCTTATGACACGGTGTTAGGTGCTACATTGGTATGCGGTAATTACTGAATTGTAACATAGTCTACAAAAGGATGTTATGCGTATCAACGAAATGAACACATTAAAAGTACAAGCACACGAAACAATTGAACAAAGTATAGAATCCTCAATTCCGTTGTTGAAAAACTAAGCTAAAATATATTTTAGTACATACGATGTGTCGTGTTCAAATTAAGACATTCCAATATATTGTTAAATAACTGGAATATTGAACATCGTTTCCGCTCAATGTGTCCCCGTCGTAACGTTACCACGTGAGAAGATCGTACGAAGAATGACAATTTGTTTTAAAATATCCACATTGCGATGGGAAGTGTCGGCGAACCTTCAACGTTCAAACAATGGTCTGTTAACAGAATAATTGAAAAGTTTGACATTACAATTTAACAGTCATAGTTATGTACACAAACCTACAACAAATTTATTGTAATTTTATACTGAGAATTCTAAATGAACCTTGACAAGAATTAATATATTTTATAAGAGTAGGAGGGGGGGGGGACGACGACAGTATCATCGAAGTGATCGTAGACACCTATGGACGTTTAAGACTAGAGGAACCGATTCGTTGCCTTCGAGAAAGAGATACGCTCGCTTCTTGAAGGACCCTGAGTCGTACAATCACACAAAAGACAATAAACTTAATTTAAATTTACTCTTATATAACCTAGCAAAATACCGATTAATGTTTATAATTCTTAGTAATCTGTTTTGATTGAATAAAGACAAATATTAAGCAATATAGTACGTCAGTTATATTTATTAGGTACAATATTGTGTCTAGGTAATAGTGTGTCGAGTTTCGTAACAGACCTAATTGCAGTTATCTATGTGGGTCAACGACGATCAATACCGTTGTACAGTCACGCAAATTTATTTATAAATAACTTTGAATTATTAATTAAAATTTATTAGAAAATTGTATAATAAATGAACTTAGGACAGACGACGACAACAATAATAAATAACACATAGATCTTAATAAGTTTATCGTAGAACGACGATAAATTCTAAGAAGTTATTGAAGACGTGTTATACTCCTATTGTAACCAAAAGAATGTTTCTAGAATTCGTAACGAAGTAGTCAGAGCCTTTTTTGTTTATATCACAAACGTAACGATGTGTTACAGTCTAAGATTAATGTTTCAAACAACGGAACATAATCTGAACAATTAATCAAATTGTTTCTTATCCGTGGGCGCCGGAATGCGGTTGCGGCGCCGCCCGCCCACACCGAACTTAGGTTAAGCACGTGCATTTGTGATCGTGCTGCCCTCCGTTTAGAATGTGCACTTGAGACTAAAGTGCATTATCATTGTTGCAAGTGCAACGAACTCTTATAGAATCAATAGTCGAGAATGCATCGTTTTTTTAACGATATACATGTGTAAATAGAAAGTCTATGTTTTTAAGAAAAAAACCTTTCAACAAAATGAATCACCGAGTAAAGCATTTCCCGCTTAATACTTATATACTTATTTAGCAGTATCCGTGCATTAGTATTTTAGTGGTGATGTTTTTAAAAGGCGCTTAACGTATTTTATTACTAACATACATTTTGCCTTTATTTTAACAACTTTGTAGTTAGAGAATAGATAAATTAACATTATTAATATTGTATATAAAGAAGTAATTTTTGATTGTGAATAAACAAATCAGCACTTGTAGTCACCGAGTTAAAAAGCTCTGGTGTACACATATCGCCATCTATCCAGAAACGGTAGACAACTCACAATTTTAGTACATAATCCGGCGCATAGATGGCATATTAATAAAAGCTTCAAATAAAATTAAAAAACCAACCTTTCTCATTCGACTTTTGCTTCGGCGTTTTTTGCCATTGATGCCGAACCTTCTGCGACCAGCTGATAGGACTTTTTCTTCCGCGACTCCTTTCGCGAACGCTGCCAGGAATAATTTCCATTATTATATCACTATACCAATTTTTAAAAATGTGTTACACTTTGCTCCGCTTCGCACAGACTGAATTAGATCCATATAAAATGGTAGTATCAGCATCTGATAAAACTGTTTACCCTTCGCAGAGTGCACTAGGCGTCAGAATATTTAGGTCATATTGACAGGTGCTACAATAAACATATCTTGTATATTAATTTGTTTATCGAGAAAAATAATAAAATATTTGCCATAGAATGATTGACAAGTAACTAAAAATTTCTATTCATACTTTGTGATTGTCTATGGATGTTTTTTAGAAAGTTTTAATATTTAAAATGATACAATACCATGAATAAGTCTAGGTTTTACATAATTTCTCGTCTCCATTGAATTCTACTATAGGTATAAGAGTTACTTACATGACAATTCTCTGCTCGTCCGTCTTTTCCTCATCGGAGACGTCGACCCAGTCGTCGCTGCGATCGCTTCTGTCACTAACGCTGGTGGTACTGCTCGGCACTTGGAAGGCTATCTCCTGTCCATTGTAACTCAGGACAGATCGCTGGCCGTAAATACTGTTGGTCTTCTGCTCGCTGGACAACGTCGACTGGCTTATGTTGGACACGTTGTCGAAAGATAAACGCTTCTGAACCGCACTAGCGAGTTGCTTCTTCAAATTATTCCTCAGCTTTACCATGCTTGGACTGTTCGGAATGCTTTCGTAACAATGAGACAGAGATGTGCTATCGGCCTGTTTGATGGTGTCGTAAATATTTTCACCGTCATTATAACCCGTGTAATTTGAAGAAACAAATGAATGTCTGCTGCTGTAATCTGGACTGCTCTCAGTTGATTTGGCTTTGGGAGGGATTTTTTCATATATACGTCCCGTACCGATCTTCTCATAGCTCTCAGTGGATGTACCGCTTACAGACTTCGTAATAGCATAGTTTTTCGTGTTGTCTTGCGTGCTGTAAGGGCGATAGTCCTCAGCTATTTGTATGCCGGAACTGGATGTGACGCAGTACGGCTTGATGGGAGATTTGCAGTATTCGTAGCCGTCGTCGCTGTCGCCGTCGCCTCGAGTTCTTTCTTCTAACTGATTAAAACAAAGCTCATAGTTGTGTAAACTACTTTCGTCTCCTTCCGGGTGGGATCTCGCTTCCAAAAGAGTTTGATATATATTTTCCTCCTTGGATTTTATGGATGGCGACAACTGACATTCCTGCTTTGGTATTTCAGGCAGAGGACAGTTGATTTTTGAACTTCTGTCGATACTCTTAATGGGAATGATCACAACATTATCCGCGTCTCTCGGTTCCAATATTTCGTAGTCATCTTCGACTATCTCCTCTTTTTTTGGTTTGGAAGTAAAACCGACAAGAACTTCTTTGTTATAAGCCTCGACTAGATTGCTTTCGAAATCGGAACTTGAATCATTTTTTAGATTAACTGTCAAAGTTCCAATATGAGATTCGTTGTTTTCAGTATCTTGAGATTCTTTTGAAGTATTGTCTTGGTCATATGTCATAGTGTTTTCATTAATAGTAATACTAACAAAACCATAAGGTCCTTCGGAAAATGTCTTATCGCAATCGGAATAAACCTGGTTGCTACCCTTTCGTCGCCAGAGAAAGGATTCGTTAGGAGTAATACTTGAATTGATGTCTTTGTCATCTTCTTTGCACACGTCATTTGTAACGGTTACGGATGTGTCGTGTGAAATAGTTTTGGCCTCTGACGATTCGTTCAGATCTTCTTGAATAATTTCCACAGGACGTAACGTAAGTTTCTCAGAATGTATGTAATTAGTTTTAAATTTCTTCTTGTCGTATATCGGTTCTTTTCTCTTGTTTGTGTCAACACCGGGTAAGCTGTTATCTTTTTTCGTTACGGCCTCTCCTAAATTAGTTTTGATCGTCTTAATTTTCGGCACACCGTCTTTAAGCACGAGATTTTTTGTTAGGACTAGTGATGATTTCTTTTCAGGTACTTTTGGTTTTTCTTTTCTTACAGTTGTACTTGTACTGTTGCTTTCTGTTTGGTTATGTTGTTTTTTAATAGTGCCGTTGTAGTTAGATTGTGCGTTAATCTCACATTCAAATTTCTTTATAACATTCTTGACAACGTTGAGCTCCTGAGGTTGCTTCTCATCAGTCATTGGATCGTCAGCTTTATGTTTAGTCGGTGTCCCGTCGACGGAGTCTGAACCGCTTTGTTGTTCACTTGAATCTATGTACTTTAATCTCTTCTTTGGCGATTTAGGGATTTTGTTGCCGTCAGATTTCGATCTCAATATCCTAACTTTGCTCGCCGCGCCTTCCGTTATAAGTAACTTATCTATAGAATCCATACTTGAACAGCGTTTTTTGTTGTATCGTTTTTTAGAACCTTTCCTGTGTCTGACAACAATTTTAATATTAGGACTAGAGCTTAAAGTTGATGACGGGGTTGAACTGTTGCTGATGGAATGTCGGGACGCTGCTTGTAAGTCTTCGATAGTCTTTGCCAGCTTCGATTGAGTGTTAGGTGCGGTATTAGGTTCTTTCATTAGATCGTTAAATTTTTTGGTTAATTCAGAAACTTTGTTACTGGTTATTGTCATGGTTTTCGTAGCTGACGGCGGCCGTCGATGGCCGGTGGTTCCAGTTTTGATTTTGAAACTCACTTTTCTTTGTTGCTGCTCGATTCTTTTCCTAACATTAATTGTGTGGTGTGGCGAACCTAAGGGGAAATGCTTGTCTTGCTCTTTTACGTGGTACTTTATCTCGTCAACATCTTTTCCTCCGCCAGTACTTCTAGTATCTTCACTATCCGTTGTGATCGCAATTTGCGCATAGTGTAAGGTAGGTTCAGTGTCGATGTTCCTTGAAGTTATGTTAACTGTAGAATTAAGGAAGGCTTGTTTCGCTTCACTCATTGTGGTAGGCCTTGATTTTTTCGGTGACAACGAAGATTGTATGGGTATCGTGTACACACATCTGTCTCTGTCGTCCATTTTATCTTTGACGGCCATGTCTGTTTCTGGCAGGATGAAGTTCTTTATGAGAGTTTTGATAGAGCCGTGCTCTCTGCCTTCGCTGTTGAACCTCTCGATCGACGATATCAATTTCTTCGCGGTTATCGATTGCCCTTCCATCAGATTGTCTAGAAGCATTTGTGATGGATATTTCTGACTGGTTTTCTACGCCATCTGGAACGATAAAGGATAATAAATTAATATTTTCAAAAGTCGTAACAAATAAAAAGTTTACTGACAAAAGAAATAATTGAGTGCAATTTTTTTTAAATTACCTTTTTATGTTGAATGAAAGTGCATTAATTTATACTTAATGAGTATTAACATAATTTTAAAGTTGATATTAACGAGCTGCGTGCAATTGTAAACATGGTGGATTCCCACGAGATTGCATCCGCGATTCGATCTACAAATATGTGAGGCATACGGATGATTAGCTAACGTACTCCGGAACACAATGAGAATTCTCACCATTCCACGACGTAACTACAGCGTACTAACAATTGACAGGTTGTAAACGTTACAAACGGACAAAAAACTTAAATAACCACAATTAGATTTAATTAGCCTTATTTGACACATTAAATTACTGGTACTATATTTTTTATAAAGTTTTCTAATGCATCTGTTTTTGCATTTGTGGTTCCTCTGGCATTGCGGTCAATAGGCAATTGTCCCCTTCTCTTAAAAAAAATACGTCGTGTTTTTGTAAAATAATAATCACCTTATTAATGATAAATGGTCTATTAAAATGGATACTGTATTTTTTTCTTGTCATTTCTCCTCATATTCATCAGACGAAACCGTTTGGTCTTTTCACCGCTAATGCAAAAAAAATCAAACGAGTTCATTGTCTTTTAAGTTCTTTTCTTTATGTCTTTATTGAATTAGTATAAAGACAATAAATAATTATTGATCATTGTAAGCACATCTTTTTGTCTTTAATACTGCTTGTTAGGACAGTTTAATGGCGCATGACAAATGACAATGGACGTTGTGTGCCAATAGAACGTATGTGCGTGGACAATGGCGGAATATAGACAATAACTGGGTATTTAGGTAACAGAAACGCTAAGTAAGTGAATCCAGTTCATATACGGATCTTGAAATGCAGTCATAATTTGTTTTAATTCTCGATAATTACTTAAAACAAAACAATGATTCTAACCTCTTTTAAACAAATTTACGCTCCCTCGGTTGATTAATGTCAGAATGTCGTTACTAAAACAGTTTATTTCAGTAACAGCTGCCCATATGCGAATCGTTTACCCCGCGTTGTCGGAATAACATAGTTTCCGTTAACATTACGCATCTACACATGTGTTCAAAGGGTACACAACTGTGAAATTAACGATGGCGGAAAAAGCGACATCTAGCGACATTTTGATGTCACGCATCTTAAAGGGTTACGTGTTTTGTATTAAGTGGTAATAATTATTTCTACCTTGTATTATTTATTATTTGATTGTTAAGCTAGAGTTTTTATACATCATGAACGAAATATAATCGTTTTGATTCCGTCAACCGTACTTAGGTAATCGTTATTTTAATAATTAAATGTTGTCAGTACAAAAGTTCTATTTAAAATTACAATTGAAATTAAAATAGAGACGAAACGTTGAGAAGTCAGTCGTGATTGTGGATAGAAGCATCAGTTATCGGGAGCAGAGAAGGGGTCAAATCGTGCAGGGCAACACTTTCACCACTTGTGTCATGGTAACGACTGAGCCTATTAAACTCGATTCAAACGTTAATAGACATGTTAAACCGCGGGGTTCCCGCTGCTGAAACACTTACAGGTAACATTATCCTCAGTATCTTTAAAAAATAGGTAAATAGACCGTGAATGTTACATTTCATTAGTCAAAGAAAGTTTATTTTCATTAATATTGTTAACAATTTAAAGTCGTTATATTACATTATACTTCTTGCGACAAAACTACGCTTGGTTATTTGAGGTCGTTCAAGTAATACGATTTATTACAATTATTCACCCCGCCTCCCTCTTGCCAGCAAGAGTATACAAAGCGCTGTATTCCTCGCGTAAACATTGCTTAAAGATTTTTTCTACAACTGCATTTTTTTTATTTATGAGCAGTAGTTACAGTTCCTTTTCATTAGTTTTCGAGCATAGACAATGTGTAGGTTGCTAGAAAAAATAAGCAAAGCAAATACCCACCCGCCCCCCTTTATAGTGCTTACGTAAAACTTGCACGGCCCCTTTTCCTGAAATTTTATGATATTCAAAGAAATGTTGCCATAATGTTTATTAAAAATATGGTTACCTTCCTGAGTCGTGCCCACAAACAATGAGATATGGGAATTAAAAAGTTTATTTTGTTATTTATATCAATACAACACCGCACAACGGGTACAGTTTTTTTTTTAAATTGGCCGTTACAGTAATACTCATTACATTCAAAAGTAACACACGAGTATTTCAATCTTGCAAGCATTTAAAAGAGCGCGTTGCTGGCAACACAGAAACCCGGATAGAACAAAAGAGCGCATTCATTCGAAATACGAACGTTCAGTTTTCGCTGACCTTGCTGTCTGTTGGAATAACTGTAGCTGATAACGGCACATCATCTACTGAACATTGCTTTTAAATGACGACTGCATTTTCTCTAAGAAGCAAAAAAATACTTTAATAACAACATGACAGGCAACTTCCCTTTCAATGTTTGTTACCGTAAATAGACATAAGTTGGACAGCGGCATCCAAACTTTACTCCGGCTCGCAACTGTTTTGCGCCGAGGGGTAACTAACTGTACTGCGCAGATTTACGACTCAATACTACGGGCTACGATTGCAACTTTTCATACATTTTTTTTTCAATCTACTCTAGCTTCTTTCTTGATAAAGAAACTTAATAAGTAGCCTTTGTGCTAATCTAGACTGTAATCTATCTCTGTGCTAGTTATGAAACGACACTTCCATCTATCTATGAACTTTGGAATTTAATTGAAGCATTCATTCCGAACATTCCTATAAAATTTCAGTTCTATACAAATTATTCTACTTTTGAAAATTTAATTTATCTGTCGTAAATAAATACTTTTTACAAAGACCTCAAAAAGAAAAATAAAACGCTGGTGCGTAAGCGACATCTGTTGGGGAAATAATTACAAGTTTAATGGATGGTCGTACGACGAAAGGATGCTCTCACGATGTACTGAGAACTTCGATTTTTTTTATGAACGCTTCATTTTTACTACGTCATCATTGTACCAACAAAATAACATTTTTTTAATAACAAATTTAACACAACAAATGCTTCTGGTCAAGACTCACTTAAATATTCCTAATTGTTGCGTCTTTCATACAACACAATTAAATTTGAATGTTTAATTAATTTGTAATAATATGTTTTTTTTTTATTTCGATACATAATTATATATTGATTTAAAAATGAATTTCTTTGACGGTATAATTTGAAAATGTTAACTGATTTCGTTATTAAATAGACAAAAGTAATTATAATCAAAGTGAAATTTTATAATTACATCTTATATAACACAACGTTTATGTAACACTAGATAACGCACGCGACTTCGTCCGCGGTACATTAACAAAAAGTTATAAAAAGTAAGTCTCCTGGTTCTGAAACCGCGAATAACGGGATTGCAAATACGAAGATTCGACTGTAGGTAACATGTTAAGAAAAGTGAAAACAGTTTTGTTGCCAGTATTTGAACTACTTCCTCTTTAAATCAAAACATGCTTATTTTAACTATAAAATTTATTCATCATCATCATCATCATCATCATCATCATCATCAGCTCACTACACGCCTTAATATCTCATTAAAAGTAATCAGAGAGTGAATGAACGTATACTTGTACTATTGTTAATTGTAAAGACACTTCAAAAGCATTTCTGTACGGAGCAGTGTGCCATTGGCAATATATCCGAGCACTATATACTCTCAGTTGGTATCG
>JAODUI010000027.1:930149-951557 GCA_027563995.1 Papilio gigon
TCCTGAGGGAGCCCTCGAGCTTCGTTACTCATAATCGAGGTTTAGGCTAGGCGCCCTCTGCGCCCGGCCACCTTAAGCCCGGTGAAACTGTAAATGCCTCTTAAAGGCAAACAGTGGCAATGCTGTCACAAAAAAAAGCCATTGTGCGCGCGTCGTCGACACAATACGTACGAAACGTTCAAGCGACTGTAGCGTTTTAAGGAGGAACACCTTGAATGTACGCGATGGTACAAAAAACGACCGTCCTGTCACTAAATCTTTAAATCCACATTATAATAATGAATGTAAACATTCAAATCGCATTAATATTGTTATGTCTATTGTTTTTAAATGTATAACTAAAATAATAATACAATTATTATTAACAATAAATTAATTATTAATCGAATAACAAGCGTAAATCCGTTCTCGTATTGTTGGCAAAGAGAATTAGATGGATAGCAATGTGTTTTTTCCAATGATATGATTCGGTAGTAAAACCTAACTGTTATATACTTCTAGCACATTCCAAATATATTAATAGACAACAGTTATATTTACAATTCTCTTTTGTAATATTAAATAGGTCTATTTAAAGGTCTACAATTTCGCAGGACCGGTCATCGTGGCAATCGATGGGGGATGCCTACGTTCAGCAGTGGACTACACTAGGCTGATAATGATGATGATGATATATTTATACGATTATTATTCTGTTTATAGCACTTAAGTAAGATCACTAAGTAACCGTCAATCAATAAAACAAACTTCAAGAGAAAACCAAGAAGGCTGCAAACTGTCGGATTGTACTATAATCAATATTATTTGTGATAGGACGAAAAATTACATTTTTAAAAAATATTTTATACGATTCATGTAAATAACATACAATAATGAATAACAAACGTTATCTTGTCACTCTATCCGTTAAAAGTAACCTCATCCGCCAGTCATAGACCAATATCGCAGTTTCAGTAAATTTTAACAATAAACAATATACTAGTGTTGTTAAATGGCCTACGATACAATTATAATTGCACAAACAAAACAGAACTGTACAGTTTTGTGTACAAAGTGATGGTCATATTACACGTGTATGCATAGACTTGTTGTAATTGCTTAGGTTTCAGTAATGACGCATAATGAGGGCTTGTCGTATGCATACTGGAGTGATCTTTTGCCTCAGAACAGCTTTCTTTAGAAACGGCAGAGGAGAGGTGCGTCGTCATTTGTTAACTAAATGTTGTCGCTCGAAAGTCACTGTTGACTGACAAATACTTAAATATTTTTTTGTTGTTTAATTAGCTTTCGTTAGTGTTGTAGAATTTATTATGGAACGGATGTAGATGGGATATTGTTCTACTTCCGTTTGAATTTCAATGTGACGTCATAATTTTTGCCAACAGGTACAAACGTTGGACAACCGTTAATAATTACGACACGGACGGACAATAATTACGACAGTAATTTACAATTAGTTTTAATGATGATGATGTTAACAAATGACTTGTTTACATTAATCATTATAATATTGATTTTATACTTTAGAAATTCTTCGCGTACAGGATTATTTCAAAGTTTTTGCGTTGATGTAAATTGGAGATTTACTCAAAGACACCGGCATGCGTGTGCGATGCCAACGTCACTCATTTCGTTTTATCTCTTTTACTATTTCTGTAAAATAATATACGTAAGGTAATATCTAGAACGTAATTAATTAAACATTCAAGATAAAATAATACGAAGTCTTCTTATTACACGCAGCTGAACAAACTAACATTTTCCGCACGAATACTTCAGCCATGACAATTTTGTAATTTTCACAGATAATAATAAACTACTGTTAGAACCGTGAACCATAGATCATAGACGACCATTGACAGCAATAAATAGACATATTTAATCTACATATTATAAAGTTCTTAAATAAAGAATGTCAGTAAATTATTTTTTTTAAATCTACAATTTGAATTTAGAAACAGAAAAATAAAGTGCAAAAAAAAAACAAACTTGTAATTCGAATGGCCAATGTCAATAACAGAGAAAGTAGTCACTACGGAAGTAGTCAATCGTAAAAAAGTCGATTGGCCTGTTAGTTCGTTAACATTACATCGTTAACTAGTATTATGTTACTGTTTGGGAAGCCCGGCGAAGAAACATATATCAACATACACCAACATATATCAGTCGTCGTATGGTTTTATTACATAGTTTACGACAGCTGGATACGTGTTGTTTGTTCAGTTCATATGTTTTTATATTAAATTTCCCGGTAATTTTATGTCGTATAAATTTAAATACCCTACACTGATACTTCTAGGAGATAGTGGCGCCCTCTCCAGGTGGACCGATGACGACGTTGTATGCGGAAGGAGGACCGCATACTGTGACATTGGAAAATTGATGATGATTATGACATTCTCAGAGTAATTTAATAAAAAAAAAATTGAAAAACACAGATTGTTACTAAGTTTAAACAAAGTAATATCGTTTTGGATGTAAACAGAACTTAGTAGTGGGTTTCGAATTTTTAGTAAAATCAATGTAATAAATACAAATAGATATAGATAAATGAATTACGCATGTGAATTGCATTTAAAATACACTAATGCTAAGTAAGTTTTCTCTTCATTTCACTGTCATCCATAAAATTAACTTCAATGCATTTTACGGCGCCCTTCCGGTTTGGCCGACCAAACCCTTTCGATGCGTCTAGACGGTGTCGGGTCCGCTCTACCAATTAGCCGTAAAAGGCTTTATGTCCGTTTGTGTAAGGTTACTCCGGGATAGGGAAAGTGCTTCCAGGGTCAACGGACTAGCCGCGCCCGTTACTTACGTTTTCTTGACCAGTCCTGTGAATACCTAACCTGTTTATTTGTTATAAATATTTAACAGTTAATATTTAAGGTTATTATTGTTTCATAATAGTAAATTTTATCAATATTAAGGCGAAAATTTCTATGGATGGATAAATGTTAGTTACCATATATCTCTAAGATAGCTCAACGAATCATCCTGAAACTTGGCATGGATGTAGAATATATTTATAAGAACATATGGACCACTGATTAAGTTTTTTTTTTTAATTCTATGCAGACGGAGTCACGGGAGACAGGTAGTAAATAAACTCTCGTTTGCAAATATAGTTTCTACTCTTTCTCTGTCTTTCCGCACCCTATTCTGTTGTAAGGTTGGGAAGAGGAGATGGATTTGGCTAAGGTCAGTAACGCATCTGCAATAGCATGTGTTGTTTATAGGCAGTGATGATTTAGTCATTTTGACGAATACAGGAAGCTTGCTCGTTTGTAAACTTAATGTATAAAAAATATGTTCTGCACTGTCTACATTCACTTAATATACTTTTTTAAGTTTGTAAATCTCTTATCCAATATGATAAGAGATTCACAAACTTAAAAAATTACAAAAGTTATGGTCGTTATTGTCAACACCTTATTAATTATTTCCCGTAATAATTACAAAGTGAAACTTTGTCGCAGTGTCCCATAGCCGTTTAAATAATTATTACAGCTACTTAGAAATATTTCTGTGGTTATATCAAAATATTTGTGTTAATTAAAAACGATAAACGTAAGCTTACAAAAATTTAAGAGAAAGCTTTGCTTTGTGTTCAAATGATAAAACAAATGCCGGTCACAATTTAACCAAGCTTAATTATACAATGATTATAGATTTGTTGTGAAGGACAAACCTCTTTAATTGAACCATTTGTTTAAATAAATAGCTTAATGCACTTCTCCTCTACATTAAATTTGACTTGACTTGACTTAAGTTCCTATATCCCCGTAGTGGGGCAGAGGGCGTCCACAATACGCTGCCAGCTCACTCTGTCCTGTCTGTCTACATTAACTTTAATGTGTCAAATTTCACTTTCGGGATTTTTTTTAAAAAGGGACAAACTTTTCTCTTCCGTGTATAAGAATAAATTTAGGATTATTTTGAGTCATCATTAATATTATAAAGCACGACCTTGTTTCGCAATACATAAGGTAAACTTATGTATCTAATGATGTAAATACGTCCCCTCAGCCCACATAAACTTGGAACTCGTTCGCGGCTCGAGATAAATAACTTTCAAAAATCGCACTATCTTATTTTTTAATTTGCAAGTAATTAATCAGAACTGTAATCTTATGTAACAGTGTTAGATAATTATGTAAATTAAATATAAATATTAAATAAGTATTTAGTATGTGTTGTATATATTATAACGGATTATATACATTTATACACACGAATAGGAAATGTTTTATTTGTATTATGCCTACTACACACCTCCGGTGTTAGTCGAACAGTTAAGTTAAAAGCAAAGTTGTGTAGTGCGCTTTATAACTTTATAAGTTCTCAAGATTTTACTAATATTATACATGCGAAAGTTTGGACGGATGGAGGCCGCAGGCGCCATCTAGTGTAAAATTGATAATGTCATCTTCGTATTTAAAATGTGATGACGAATTGACTAACAATGGAAATATTTTAATTCGTTACTGCTTTATTGAATGACAAATTAGTTCATTTTAACCCCCTCCCCCCCTCCGCCCTCGCCGTAGTCATATAGGAGTAGGGCAAAACTGCTAATTACTAAACAACAATTCGTGCAGCTTTTGTTAAGTTCTACTTATTGCTATTTAAAGACGTTGGCCTGCTCTAACGCGCGGGATAAATAAAAATCACAAGACTCTACTAATAAAAGACAGTCGTGATAGCAAGGATGTGCAAATATGTTGCGAATACATGCTTACTACTTCGTCAAATAACTCATTTTATTTGCACATGGACCTATTTACACAGGGACAGAGATTGACAATTTTTAACAAAGACCCGAAAACTGCATAAAAAAATTGTAGCCATCATTAAATGACTCTGAGTGTGGCAGCAATGCTGAACGGTTAACTTTTTAACTTATTGTTTTTTTTTTAATGTTTCAAGTAAAACAACTTTCGAAGTTAAAAGTTACATAATAAAACGACCCCACCGGTTGTTTTCTCAGAATGGAAATACAAGAGTGACACCGAAATAACAGGCATCATTAATTTCCCCAAAATTGATCCGCGTAACGGAGGGACGGGCGCTGTCCGCCAGGCGACGTAACCTGACATTAACACGGTACAGGTTGCTGATAGCGGCGCGTAATTAAGTAATCATTTTTATATAAATTATGCAACTGATTAAATAAGGAGTTGAAGATGTTTGTCTTGTAAAAGATACGTTTAATCGAATCTTAAACCCTTGTATTACATTCTGGTAGTCTATTGTGTGTTATTAAATTATTGTTGTTTGTTTCATTATAAAATATCATTTATTCAAACGATTACTTTTCCCGTGAGCTTCCATTGTAGAAAAATATAATACAAAAATATATGTTTATCAGTTATCAGTGTTTTATGTGTTGAATTGGGTATTAAATTATATTTTGATATGTGTTCCGTCAGTGAAAACTCACCGTTACATGCTCTCCATAATAACTGAAGAGTTAAACTTAAATAATAAACAACTCCATTTCACCGCTTTAAATTAACGTAAAATATCATCAACCTGCCCTTTTCCTTATAAAGGGTCGCCACATAAATCTCTGTCAGCCGTCATATCTGAATTCACACACTACTTACGTATAACCTCTTTCACACAATCCACACCTTCTTAGGTCTTCCTTTACGTTGAAATAAGGCACATATTTGAATGAATATTAGAAAAAAATCTTTGTCAAACATCAACCATGACCCAAACAATCGAGAGCATTTAGTCTTCCGTCGCCTTGACTCTGCGAAAGCGCAATTCACGATATTTCAGAATAGCGGGTCATTGGCAACTAAACTATTTAAATATATAAATAATCACACAAAACGAATAAAACGGTTTATGCAATTAAAAGCTTTACGTCATCGGCGATGCTTTTTTGTAAAGGCTGTCAATTTGTATTCTTACTAGGCATATTATAAACTATTTTTTTTAACTTAACCAATTATTGATAATTTGTCATAGGAGCTATTTTTCTGAATAATCATAGATTATTCAATATTTTTATCTTATCTATTATTAACGGTTTTTCGAAAAAAATTACACGTCTTTCAAAATATTTGTTAAGTTTACAATTGTCCGTCAGTTTATAAACTGACATTGTTTACAATCGTTCGGTGATGAATATTCAAAATCGACCGTTTTAATTTGGAGTGTTCGGGTGTAACAAAAAGCGGTCGGACCGGTCTCGACTGCGAACCGTATTTGAAGGAACGACTCAAAACTTTTATGAAACAGGAATCAGCATTAGCTAATGTTTAATAACTGATTGTGAAATTTAATAATATGTAATGGAAATATAAATAGTACTAGGCGCAGGAGAAAGGCGCGATGAGTCAACGAGACGTGATTGTGTCAAGTTGTGTAACATATTTATTACAATCAATTTCATTAATAATTAAAGAAAGGTTTGGTTTAAATTTACGAAGCGCTAATAGCCTCATACTTAAGGGTACAGACTACCGATCTAGCGGTCGTGGGTTCGAATGCCACCATTCGACTACTGTCGTGAACACAAGTTGTGTACTGACACAAACTTTTTCAAGCTTACCAGAAGTAGTTACAAGAAAAATTATTAAATTAACGAAAATTGACTAATATATAAAAAATAGTCGTGAGAAGCGTACGGAAACGATTTAAAGTGGAAGAACGTGTCTTGCTACAGAAAAAAGGGTAGGTAGAAGTGTGTAATTTCCGCGGAACAATGTTCTAGGAATGATCTAGGAAATATCGTAAGACCTATTGTCTTTTTTTCTAAAAAAAGTAATACCTGACATAATTATGTTAGACTTCTTAATGTCATAAATAGGATTCAATTGTGCTTTAGTAACTGAAACTGTTATAAACCTCTTAGCTTAGATGTTAGCATCTTGTTAAACAAACTTGCGTTTGATTCCGTGTTTAAAATTTTACTACATAATAATAAATTACGGATTTTGGTTTAGTTGACCATTAAATAAATTAAGTAAACATAGTTGCGAAAATTAAACATTCTTTTCATAATGTCAGTCTATTAGCACACTTGTGATAACTGTGGTCATGATTAAAGAGATTTTAAAACAGTCCAAACATCACCCTCATCATCAACCTGAACTTTTCCCTACAGAGGGTCGGCATAGTATCTACCACTGTTCCATAAATGTCTGTCAGTCGTCTGAACTCACCCTTCTCTAACATATCCTCTTTCACACAATCTATCCATACATTCGGTCTTCCTCTACCTATACACTTTACATTTAGTCTGATCTTGTTTATGTGCCCATCATTTCGTCACTGTCTAAACATTGGTATGTAACATATCACTATCTTTTTCATTTACCTTGAAAAAAACTGAGACAGCAACATTGTTTTTAACGGTTGTTTTTGAATTTAGAACTCGTGACATTGTTTGTAAGATGACAAATTAATCTGCCTTTTAGTCTACGGTCAATCTTTTCTTATCTGTTATTAAGCTCGTTTGCCCTCTTCTCGTATTAACAAAAAACTACGGAAGTACAGCGTAATTGGGCTCTCATTACGTATTTGACATTAAACAGTGCGAATTAGATGTTAGTTTACTTTCGCACGGTTGCAGCAGACTGGATTGACGATTTTGTAGGAAATTAAAATGTGGGTAAAACTCACACGGACGTGAGACAGATAGCCTAGAAAATTGTTATTAATTTTAATTGCTTTTTGCGCAAGATAATATACGAACTAGAGACGGTTCCGTGTATGTTACGCGTAAACTGGATACTTGTTTTTGCAACGTAAATATGAATTAAAATCTACGGATGAATGTAAATACTATAAAGTATTGTATTGGTTGATCTTATAACCTGCTTTTATATTTTTTTTATAAGAGAAGGGTGCAAACGATCGGCGGTATCACAAAGGTGATCACCGACGCTTAATATTAGAGGAATCACAGATATTATTATTGTTAATAGGTATACATTTAGACCTTAATTCTTTATTTACGTAGGAAAACGGGTATTTTTCATTTAGTCGTAAATTTAAAAATTCAATAACTAATGAAGTAGCTAAAAAGATTACACTTTTTCTATTAGATTAATACGATTTTTGGTACAAAGTTAGATTGTAATATTTCTTATTAATAAAATATCCGAAGCAAAATACTAAAGCTCAGTTGGAGTGGTACGAGAAATATTAGTAAGTTAACAAAAATCTCCTAACATTTAAAAAATAAAAAAACAATGCGACTGTTCAGAGATGCAGATAAAAAGGACAATTTAACACAGAGTTTATTTTTAGTGACGATAACACAGACGTTCATTACTGTTAATGGGAGCTTGTTCAACACGGTACAAAGTAAAAATATCGTACTAACGCGTATTGTAAACAACAGCACTTCTTTGTCTATAGAATACACAATACTTTGGATAAAAAAGGATTTTTACAGTTTGCCAGAATGTCGTTGCGTAGATTAAAAAGGGACAGAAGCCAATGTTAATTTAACCCTAAAATTCTATTGCTATATAGTACTGGTCGTCACACTTTTCTATCCAAGGGCCAAATAGAACAATGTGAGGTAACGGCTGGCCCCACATTCGTGCATTAAGTAGTTGACACAACTAATCTGTTATAACCCCTTCTCTCCCCTTTTTAAAACAACAGAAGATCTTGTTTTTAAAATTTATTGAAAATGTTCGTGGTTTTTTGGCTTTTTTCTTCGAAATATGAATTTAATTCGAAAGGTTCGCGGGTCAATTAAACATTCATCGTGCTTCGGTTTGACGACCACTGCTCTTTTGTTTTATTATCTATGGCAAAACCCCTCCCACCCCCTGTTCGTATGTTCCTTTCTTGTTTAAAAAAAATCTAAAGTTCTCCGCCTTTTTATCAAAACATGCAGAACTTTGGAATGTAATTATCGTATTTAATAGGAGGTCGTGTTTGCTTTTTAATTATTCCGTTAATTATAACCGTAGAAGGACTTGAGTCTAACATGTTAATTATAACCTCAAAACGGTATGAATGTTGCAACGTGCATTTCGTCATTATCGCGAAATAGCAAATAACATTGAACACGTACGGTACGTCTCAAATTACACGGATTATCTGTGGCTAATTTATAATGTACAAATAATCAAGTAAATGATTCAAGTGCTAAATCTCATTGCAATGAGATTGACGAGTTTCTCGAGAGAAAAAATTACGTTCATTATTGGATTTTTTTTAGTATTGTGCGGACTTTTTATTTGCAATGTAATAAAAGTATAGTGTAATTTATTTCTTTTCATATCTGTAGGTTATAATGGCGTATATAACGTGTTAAATAACATCCAATCAAAATTATCGGGTAATCTCGTTAAACCTTTGTTTTTTATTAGTTCCATTTAATCATGGTTTATAAATAATATACACATTGACATATATATCGTATTTCCTGTATATAACTAAGTAGGTACCTCATATACCTAATTCATTTCTCGAGAGCACATACTGCTCAATGATCAGTAGTACATTGAGTGAATCTTTCACTAACACTTCAATTTTGAACCCTGTCACTTTGGAATAGAATTGTTTTTGCTTTGTTTCTATGAGTAAATTTTTTCGCACTCTCTTAAGTAAAAATAACAGATGATTCATTCATTAGCGGAGTTGCATTTCTAGGTCAAAGTGTGCGTCGATATCCGTATGTTATGTTAAATAATAAATATAGACATAATCTCTTAGTCATTGGCTTTTTTTTACAAGAGAAGGGTCACCGAGCGGCGGCATCACAAGGGTGATCATCGACGCCTATGGACATCTTGGTGTTGGCATATTTTTAGAGCTGATATGTAATGAATGGTGAAATGTGACATATGAAATCCGTTACCCAGAAGAAATCTTAATAACATGAACTAAAATGTCCGGACAAATGTGCAAATTTCAAAACATCTTTATCACTTAAGGTTTATGACAAATGTTTTTCACACCTTCAGTATACTTATAGTTGAATTCAATAGAAATGAGAAATTATACGAAATCCAAGCATTTTTTATAAACCAGACATAATATCAATAATTTGAACACTTTCTACAATCCAAAATAAATCTATTATTACTCGTTACCATTGAATACGACGGTAGTGTTGACATGGAGATTATTTACGTATCTATTTCGTGTCGCAGTAACAAGCTGTTAAGAACAGCTTGTTGCCAGCAACGGAAGAAGTGCGCACTTTCTTTACTATTATGAAATTATTGATAACCGGCGTAGACAGATAGCGTCTTGGTGCGTGGGCTATCGGTCCATGCTTCGATGTAGATAACATTTTATTTAAGCTATTTTATAAGAAAGTTGAAAGTATTTTATGATAAGGAGATGCAGAGAATAAATCTATAGTATCATGTAAGCGTTTTTGTAATATAAACTTAACCATCTAAGAAAAATAAGGTGAAATGCAACAGTAATCAAATATTCACTTATCCCTAGAAATTACACTATTAAAATTTTAGCGATATTTTCTTTAGGAGTGTGGGGCGTCCTCTCTCCAGGTGGATCGACGACTTGGTTCGGACGGCAGTGAGTCGTTGAATGCGGAGGACCGAATACTATGGAAGACATGGGGAAAGGCGTATGTCCAACAATGGGCAAACAAGGACTGATGATGACGGTGATGCTATTTTTTTTTTTATTAAATATTACCAGATCTTTGTTAATTTATTTATATTTTTTAGAACTTCAACTAATCTTGAGGTTCGTGTTATGATATGGTTGGCAATAATCGAACGGCTGATTCGAACTTTCGACCACTTGATCGGTAATCTATACCCATAACCATTAAGCTATTTACGCTTAGATATTTAGATGTTAAGGCTCCTTTAACTTGTGGATTATTTCTCCACAACTGAAAGTAGTTATTATGTAAGACACTCGACTAGGCTCCTTTCAAAGGGCTTTTGAATTTGTAGCTTAGCTAATATTGATGTTAACTTGAGAGCTTTGGAGAAGATATATTTTCATATAATTCTACAGGATAAATTAAAGTTTAGTAGTTCTTGCATAATATAGTGTAGTGGTTTCCCTAATTTTCATAAATTATGTGGAAGACAGATTTTATTACTACTTCTAGGAATGTACACTAGTTTAGTGTAGACGGTCCCGAGACATTCCTCCGGAGTTCCGGGGGCCTTCGTAACCGCATCGAGGATGGCCACCGAGGGGGATTTTATTGAGTAAAAGTCTTATATAACCCTATTTTTCCCCCAAAAGGCAGGATATCTTCTGAAGATTTTCCCCCCGTTACCAAACAAAAAGGAATTTATTGCAGGGTAATTGTATTCAATTGATCTAACAAAGTGGTTAATTAACATTTCATGGAACATCGTTTTATGAGAAATAATTGTGCACACGGTCGCAGGAAAGTGAATCGAAGGACGATACCTGGCATCGCCGTGCACGGTTCGAGAATTTTAATGGCGCAATCACGACGGCCAATAAAAGTTTACGCGACGGCAGAGCGCGGGGAAAACCTGCACTGATAAAATATAAAGTAAGCGTTGGAGGGAAATGTCACGTTGACAGCTGTCATTATTAATGGCGTCAGTCGGGGATAGACTAAAGAGGTTAGGTTCTATATTACTTATAAAAAGCCCATCGAGGGTTCTTCAGGTCGACTGAGCTCGAAACAGGTCAGTACGGATATCGATTTGCACGTGATTTAAGCAATTTTTATAAGTAGTATAGTGAAAGACTGTTTTGTCATATTTTATGACAGTACATTTCGCTCTACATTCGAGCGTCTCCCCAAATACAAAAAATAGCAGAATATTCAATGCACATTGTATGCACTAGGTAATTATTTGCCTTTGGAATAATTTATGTAAATATTTCGCAACGTTAGGCACAGAATTTCATTATATAATTTTAATACAAGCTAGTGTGCACTGCAAACCAGTCGAGATGTAATAATTTGAGATGATTTTCTCTAAAGAGAAAAGTGGCTGAGGTTTAAAGATTTCTATTTACTTGGTAAATTTGGTAAAGACGTGCGAAGAATTAATCACGTTTAATATATTAAATGTGTCAAAACTGTTCTTAACCTCCAAGAAGGTTGCGAGACGAATAAACGTATCACAGTTTTTATTATCGACAAACAACGGCTTCCAATTATTATAATACTGTCCGCAGCTAGTTTGCTCTTTTAAAAAAAAACTCTCACCTTAAAGTCAAGATTATCCGGTTATTTTTCAATAAATTTCACACATTGTAATAGTTTTTACTACCAAATCATGTACCAATCGTAATGCCTTTCTTTTGTTTTTTTTTTTTTAAAAACGTAGATGTCTTAGGTACCGTGTATTTGGACAGTTGTATATCCCAGTTAGATCGACTCTTTTCAAAGATTTAAAAAAAAATTAGAAAAGACTCCGAGCTCTTAAATGCATTTTTCTTTCCCTCTGTGTAAATAAATGTGTTTTATTTCTTTAAATACTGTTAAGTAAACATTTTAGCTTGGAACAATTTTTTTAATCAAAAAGGACTTTACCAATTGTAACACCGAATAGGAAATATGAAACAAAAATGAATTGTATGTTATATTATCTATTTGTATGCGTGAGAAATTGCTTATTTGTTTTAGGTCAAGTATGCGCCGAGGAACGTACGTGCCTTTTGGATATGGCAGGAAATTTCCTGGTCCGAAACACGACTTTGCGACTTTGTTTTAATAGATTTTAATATTGAATTGTGCGCTGTATACGCCAACAAATTCGCATTACACATGTATCGTACATCACAATTAATTCCTGTATTGATAAGATAATATCCTAATGTGGGTTTTCACTGTAGTCATATTTACACTTCTAATTAATTTTATTGTCACCTGTCTCACTCTCTTTAACAGTGAGAAACAGAGACAACTATACATTACTGCACTACTACTATAAGTTTTCATGGTTAATGAATAACGGAATTTTTGTATAACTCATTAAATATGTTGAAACATATTATTATCTGTTATATTTTTACTACTAAACAGCAAATATCTCGCAAACATAAACAACCAACTTATAGTCAGGTAAATATTTACTCATCAAGAAACATTTGGTCCTAAAATAAAAATACAATGTTATTTCAACACAGTATCAATATTCATTTGAATAATGATGGTTTAAATAAATTTATCTAATCAACTTTATCCTACAATCTGACGCTACTGTTGAATTAAAATAATTCAATAATAATATATGACAAATCAAATAATACGCGTTTTTATGTTTAATTTTTAAAACTGGCAACTTTTATTTGTCACAGAGATTATTGTTGAAGACCTAAAAACATCAGGCACTGCGACACTTGAGTAAATAACGCGTGAAATCGTTACATTCTTTAAAACCTAAAACTATACAGGTTTCTTGCTTTGCGTTCGTCATAATTACGTTTAACATATGAGTAAGAAATCAAATAATTTTATTAATACTATTGCATGAGACCAATAAAGAGATTTGTGTACTTTTAATAATTATAATATTTTTTAATAATATTTCTAAATGAAATTTCACGTTTGGCAATTAACACTACTCTATTTAAATTAACACGACAATGTTTGTATAGTCTGGCAAAGATATTGGACTTGGTCCAAAAATAAATAACAAGTCAGATTAATAAGATGGGTATCTTGTTGCATTTTTGAATAACAGAGGGCGTTAGTGAGTTATTGAACTATAGTGCTACTTGTGTCCATCGGCTCAAAGAATTGACGGTTCGTATTTCGCTTATCTTTGCCTTTAATAATACCCGTTTTACTCAATAAGAGTGGTTGTTATGAATTCATACAAGTATAATGGATTCATCGTCAACATGTGAAGCTTAAAGGAGAGATCATTTTTAAAAATAATGATTTTACCAACCAATCCTAAACCTCTATGTACTAAACCGGTAACACTCGTCAACAACAAAGTTGACGCAATTAAGTTATTCATAGGTGATCGAATCAGTTTTAAATCGTGACACGTCAATCAGCTGTTTGAACTTACCAAGCGAAGAAAAGAGACAATCATATCCATGTTAATTCCCCATCTATTTCTCTATCACAACGATAGAGAGACGATGTTCCCACAACACAATCACTGCACTATATCGATACTGCACCGATTATCGGGACGCACGTCTGCGCGCGCGAACGGTCAGAGAGGCACTGAAGAAACAGGCTTCGATTGGAGGCTTCGATTTATGTAAGGCTACATTTTACTATAGATAAACGGCTGTGGCATTTAAGATAAAGTTTAGGGAAAATAATTTGTAAGTAAAGAAAATAAACATTGTTTATTGATAAAATTAAATATGACATTGCAGTAAATAACTTTTACATAAAAGCTATAACTAAAATAAATTGATATTTAAACAGCTTTAATATTAATGTGGTCTCCAGTCCATTTAACGTCAGGGATAGTTTGGTATACAAATAGAATTGTAATCTTGTCACTCACCAACTGGTCGAAGAAACAAATTTATTAGCAATAACAGATATAAAAAATAGACCTAAGTACGAGCTTGAAACAAGATTAATTAGTAGAACAGGTGAGGTGTGACGTCATTAGTCTGGCCCCGTGTATCACGGGCTATGGCAACACTGGGAGGCCATTCCGCTGAGCAACATTCCGCGCCGAGGACAACCTCATTTGTGTGCTACTTAATGTTGCTCGGAACTCATCTTACAGGGTTCCTTGAATTATCCTTGTAATGTCCAACATTACTTGGCATAATTAAATGCCATGCAAAAAACACAAGGAGGTTCTAACTAGTGTATGGATCCTTGGGTCATCATAATCATCAGCTCACTGCACATCCTCAGCGAGGGGCCCGGAACCTACCCTATTATTAGAAGTGACAAGGACATAGTAAACCATGGTACCATTTACAAACCATGGCCCAGTGCGTGTTGGTTGACCATTGAATTTCATCGCAGTTATGTACAGGTTGCATCACGACGTTTTCCTTCACCGTACGAGATCGTTAAATAACTGTAATTAATCTCACCTCGTATAAAGACATTAAAAGTTTAACTGCATTTAGTTGCGAAGAAAAGTATAAAAATCAGTATCATACCATTAAATTGCCTATTAAATCTTTAATGACGCGTTAATACGTTACCGCACCTGCTAAAACAATGTAAACAGCGAGAGAAAGTCAGGCGACCAAGTGACGATAACAAACGCCTTGTCCGATGTCTCTTAAACTGAATATTGATGCGATAAAACCGCTTTAATGCTGTATAGAGACGTGCACGCAGTACAAACACATTGTGATCGGTTGCGCTTCGCATTCCACGATCATAGCGATTACATTCGCCCTACACAAACCCTTGCTTAATATTACTAACGACTACGTTTAGAAGTACTTAACAAGTATATTTGAAAGTGGTTTATTGAATAAGTTCTAATCTCCATATCACGCAGGTAAAAATAGTTGTGATGTATCTAGGCGTATGCCGCATTAAAATGATGCTATAAACATGTCAATGAGACTCGATTTGAAACAATGTTAGAGATGAGAAATGATCTTTGAGGTATATGGCGTTGTCGTCTATCTTGTAAAACGACTAATCCATACTTCTGTATATAATAGATGTATAGTTTTTTGTTTTGTTTTGAGAATTATAGACATACAATACAAGATACACTATTAAATTACGTCGCTAAACTTTTATTATTACTATTATTTAGTAAGGATGAATGAGATAAGGAGATTTACGATTGGAAAGTAATCGCTATAAAGTTGTCCGGGATCGCCGCGGGACGGCATTTAGTGGCGATTAATGACTACAGAAGAGAGGCGATAAACACCTTCCTAACCAATGCTTGTACGCGATTAGATTTATATAGGAGAAACTAGATTTATAATATCCCCGTGAAAAGTGAATTGGTAGTCGATTTAAGACTAAAACTACCTAATTAGTTCTTTCAGTTTAATCCTCAGGGATATTCAAGCGTGCATAACATGCTTGTAACTTCTTATTTGAATACTGCAGCATATGTTTCCGATAAACAAAAGACTACAATTAGATGCGGAAGGCTGAGGACCGCTGTGTGGAAGGTATTGGGCAAAGGCTATGTCCAGCAGTGGGCATACAGAGTCTGATGACGACGATGAAAATATTATCAATTAAACTGTCAACATAAACTAATTTAATTCTTGGATAATCGAATTAATTCTCACATTTTATATTTCATATTAAGCAAGTGGCATCAGTGAAGCATAGAGAGCGGTGGTATCAATTTTCTTTGACTTCAAAAACTCTCACAATCACATAACAACAGATAAGTGAGGAATTAGCGATATACTATCGTACGAGCCATTTCTTCACCGCTCTTGCTTAAAAGTAGTTGATACTCCGAAGTGAAAGGGCTCGAATTCACTGCGACATTAGAATGTGTCTTTTAGAAAATTTATAATATTACCACATCTTTACTTACATCATTATACAATACTTTAATAGAGTTTATAATAGACCATTATTATTTTATTAACACGTCCGCTGCGGCATTAATTTTTGCGTATTTTCCATCCCTACCGTACGAGGTGTTATCGACCCGCACCGTGACTAGACGATAGTGTGACATGCGGTCAATTAGACCCCACCGTCTATAACAAAGTTATGCTCTTCGCACCACAGAGAAGTACACGTTTTTCCTTGCCGCACTAAGGGAAGTTGCTTTAGGGATGATTTAGACCTCGTTTGACTGCGAACGTGTTAAATAGGTATTCATACATTTTAACTATTGTTGTATATGTTGCCGTCTAACTTTATATTTCGTCAAGTCTTTGAATTGAGTCGACGCGATATAGTGCGGAGTTCCTGAACAATTTTCTGTATAGTAAACATCTGTTCACTTATTGACGTAATAACATGTTTTACTTTTTTTTTCATTTAAATTTTTCATACGGCCTGGTCGAAAATCAAACACTAACATATTTGGAATTGAATTAATTTCGTCGATAACGGTAGTCACTATGTGCCTGTTAGGCGTGATTAGTGGGTACTTTAACATTATTTAAAGCTGATTTTATCATCAAATAACAGTAAATATGTATTATGGAGTTATTCATTTTCCCTCCTTAATTAAATTGCTTTGGTATGAAATAAAGAAGACTATACTACTTATAAACGGCTAACTCACGTTTAAATCGGTGTCAGGCGACGGCCCGCGAACGCGCTATAGTATCGTTCCCACTCACCCTGAAGATGAGCCGCCGATGGGCTCGAAACTAGTCGGTACTGACACCGATCTACACGTGAGTTAAGCCGTTTATAAGTAGTATAGTGAAATGTCTCACGAAAGTTTTAATAGTTTAAAAAAGTCCATATATGTTTATTAAGTAATAACAACACTAATATTAAATTCTATTGATTTACTCCTGCAAATACGTAAGACAGCTGTAGTGAAAGTGTAATGTAGCCTAATGCAAACAATGATATACAACATGCGAAACTGAATAGACATCGCTCATAGCCGAACTCGCCTGCTGTGAGTCAGATAGAAAGGCGGCTTCCCAGCCGGTCGACAAATTAAATGTTATTCAATTTCGGCCTAACAGGTGAAACAAAGACGCATCGTGTGACGTAACCACGTAAAAGCTCTGGCAACTAATGACAGAAATGAATTGAAACTTAAATGTAGTACCAACATGACGGGTGATAAAAAAAATCCCACGTCTACGATAAGTTTTTGTTTAGGAACAGAGACGTCACAAAATTGAGGTTATGAAATCTTAAAATGTCTTATGTCATGGAAAGGCTTTATTTTTACTCTAATTATCATTATTATTATGGCGAGTGTACTAAACGATGAAAGAATGGAGGACTGAAACATTTTTTTTTAACAGCGTATCGTTGTTGATTTTAAAAATTCGTGCCTCTATTCATACGAGCGGATGCAATGTATGATTTTCATGCACATGTCAAATTAAACATTTGTAAAATAAAAATCTATACAACTTGTAATTGAGGTAAAATATTGACTTCTCCAGCGTTGTCTAATTGAAGTACTAAACGCAAACATTTTTTTTTTAAGTATTTTTTTATGACAGGCATCGAAACACGAACATGCAAAAACAACAGCGTAAAGTACCCTATTTGATTTGGCACATCATTTACCAGAGCGTTCCTTCGTCCGACGTGCCAACTGAAGCTCCGCTTACTGCACTATAAACGCAGAGTTAGTCTGTTTTCCTACATGATATTGAAAGTAAAGAACAAGTATATATGAAGCGAAACATTACTGCAGCATTCCCTTGTTGTTGGAAAGCATAGGAAAGTGAACTGAATCGAAATGATTCTAAAATTTATAAAGAATTACGCGATTATTGACCCTATTTCAACGTAATAAAGGTCGTAGACGTTGTATAGACCATACCATAAACCCAATCTTAAATTAGATTCAGCAAGTCCTTTTATAGAGACATGAATTTTTATATAGCTCTACACTCTCGGAATTACATTTGAAAACTCACTCAATAACTCTGTTTTTCTTAATAAATACTAAATAACTGTATACTTAAGTGATGCTTCAAATCTCGGAATCGAATAATAACATGATATTTTAAAGTAAAAAAAAATGAGTTCGAATTAAATGAGATGTCGGTTGAAAAAAATTTTAACTAATTAATTTGTTCCGAGATGTATTCATGTATGAATGGAAAACTAAATCGACTTCCTTCTGTTTTTTGACCAAAAAAAAAACAACGTTTTCGATACACGTGTTGAAAAAGTAAAAACTTACGTTTATATTGTATTGTAAATTATAATGCCATAGAATTGGACGCTTAGAAATGCGGTTGAACTTGTTACACTGTCAATCTAACTTTGTTATTATCCATCAATATTTAACAAGCGTCTACAAGATAATGCTAAATAGAGTGTCGTCATTTTTTTAGCATAATTTTTCTGAAAATCTTAACACGATTTTATTAAATCGAATTAATACGACATTCTAAACACACAATCAATGCCTAATACAATAAAAAATATCGGTACCATGCTGTGCCAGGATACCACAGTGTAGATAGTTGTGGATATAAGCTCGCCGCTGTTCAACGCGGGTTCCCGGTATCCGAGTGATTCACACTGCCCTGTGTCCATATCATTACATCAAATGGACACGCAAAACTGGACTGTATATAATATTACCCTACGAAGTTAAAATTGTATTAAGACTAAGTACAAAATAAGATATCAAAAGATTGGGTTTTTATTAGCCATGTTAACATGCAAGGCGTCAGTTAAGATGAAATTTAATACAACTACAAATAGATTTTTCGTGAAACCCGTATGAGGCTGATAACAGCGTGTGCATTTTAAAAGGAAGATTCGGTTAGTGACTTCATTATGTACTCTACGAGGACTGAATTTAGATAAGATAAAATTGTCTTTTTCTAACATTATTAAGTAAAAAAAATAACATATAATAAAATACGTCCCATAAACTTAAAAACAAAAAGTATAAATATTTGTATGCTTTAAGTTCTTAAAAAAGTATTTTAATTTAATTCTTAAAACAAAACCTTGTCGGTTCCGCAACACGACCAAAACAAGGTGTGCTCAAAACAAACACCTCAAGAGGTCATCCGTTACACAAAATGACATACAATCTATACCGTAGTGTTGCGCCGTGTCCGATAAATGTCAAATAGTGACGTGCTCGGAATCGAGATACCGACAAGTATGGGACCGTTTGAAATGTCCTTGTGGGAATCGAAAGCTAATGTGTTTGTGTTGCAAGAGGTCCGTAACGGCGATGCCCTGCGAATTTGTTATCGGTTATGCCTTTATGTGTAAGTAAGACATAATACGATGTGCCCACCACTTTCGTTACTTGACACGTTTGAATTAGCCGCCCTGGGTGTAAATTGATGTCCCAACAGCTATGTTTAATCGACACTTTGGCTTCCTAGTTTGTTTTGTATGTTCAAATTTATTTATTGACATTTCGGTCTACATAAATGTAATTTAATTAAGCAACAGTGTTCTTCATATCGAATTTAATTACTTGAAAGATTTAAAGTAAAAAAAAAGTGCAAAAAGCCAACGTCACGCGGTGTTCCCAGGCGGTCACCCATCCAAGTACTGACCGCGCCCGACGTTGCTTAACTTCGGTGATCGGACGAGAACCGGTGTGTTCAACGTGGTATGGACGTTGGCGACAGCTCTGTCTTATTTTACGTAATCTAAAAATATTAGCAATTGTTGGTCTAATCAGGTATTGAAATGAAAGTATCATTTAGTGATAAAACTGCAATGATCTTAACGATTACTTCGAATAATGTAACTGTAACTAGATAGTTATTTTTCATTTAATTTTATACCAAATTGTGTAGAGTAAATCTGAAAGCGATGTAATACATTACAATTTTTCCGAAAGTTTCCTGACAAAGGTAAAAATGGGCACCGGGGTTATGGAAAAAGACCGTACAATAATCATTGGAAAAAACTAACCGTTTCATGCCGTTTTATTTAACGAATTATTAATAAAAAAAAAACAGTTCGCAATGTATTGTTAGTTCATATTTCAATTAAATGTATAGAACAGTTATTTCAAAATAAAATAATTCGATAAACAAGCATGTCAAGCGAGACTACCTTTTATATTTTTTAATCGTCTTTTTTATTAATTAAAAAGATTGAATTATAATGAAATTGGGAAGGCCTATGTCGAGTAGTGGGCAGACAAAGGCTGATGATGATGATGATAGTGAAATGATGAAAATGTTAGGTAAATTGTTTCGTCAATTTCCCCTATTTCAAATATGACTCCTTTTTATTCATTTTGATCGAAATCTTGTTTTTTCTCTGTTCGCAATAACCTCTTCAAATCTGTGTACCAAGTTTTAGAAACAAAGGATTGAAATGCTTTATACTCGAGTAAAAGTCCAATGTTAGCGTTAAACGTTAAACGTTAAAAGCTTTCAGAATTTTATTACAATCGAGCGATATTTTTATAGAGTCATTTCCGAGGGCGGCGTGATTGAAGTCTTTTACCGGCTTCCTTTATTCCTTTGTTGACAAAGTCATTCTTTCAAATTAGGTAAATAAAAAAAAAAAAAACACAAACACGAGACATTTTTATTGGTTACATGTACACAATAATTACACGTCAAAAAACAAATGACATACACATAGCTTTCTATTGTTTTTGAACTAACGTTTGAATTTAATTTTGGAACGACGTGACAGAGATCTAACAAAAACAGACAAAGCTTTCTGATGCGGTGACGTATGTCAAATTCGATTACGATAGCTCACTAGCGCCCTCTTCTTCATATCAAAAAATGACAAAATTGTCGTACTGTAGATACATCAATCTTGTTCAAGCAGTTCAGTTGAGCTACGGGCCGCGAACGCGCGATAGTACCGTTCCCACTCACCCTGAAGATGAGCCCCCGATGGGCTCGAAACTAGTCGGT
>JAODUI010000027.1:951657-962296 GCA_027563995.1 Papilio gigon
CCGCGCCCGACGTTGCTTAACTTCGGTGATCGGACGAGAACCGGTGTGTTCAACGTGGTATGGACGTTGGCGACAGCAATACTTAATTTACTTTTCTAAATCAAACTTTGTAAGTAAATTTTGAAAAAAATATTAAACCCTCTTTGACAAGCCCACATTTACTTCCTCAGGTTATTGAACGAATTTTATTTTCTATTTATTGTAAAAAAAATAATTTCATCGCAATTAAGAACTTCACAATCACACTTTGTTTTTAATAAAACGTTTCCATCATAACTACTACATGCAATACTTCAACAAAAATTACAAAAAGTCGAGACAAATATCTATTACTTTGTCTGTTTAAAATTGAAAATGCAAAAAAAGCCAACGTCACGCGGTGTTCCCAGGCGGTCACCCATCCAAGTACTGACCGCGCCCGATGTTGCTTAACTTCGGTGATCGGACGAGAACCGGTGTATTCAACATGGTATGGACGTTGGCGAACGAAGATATTAATTTAAGGTTCGCATTATTATTTGGACTAAAATTTTTCAAAACCAATCAATATCTTTTAAATTTAAAACCTTATGATTTGAATCATTTTACATTTGTATCTTTAACATTCCGAAGAAGAAGAGATTATATTCTATTGTTTCAATGGGAATGATACCCGAAAAAATATTACGACCCATAAATACGAAAATCTAGATGGTGTTCCCAAATAAAAAAAAAACGAAAGTAAAAAAATAAAATATAAGCTGTATTTTGACAACCCTGGGCAAGATAAAAGTCAACAAACCTTCAGGTGTTCGACCTTATAATGTTCGCGCACGTCGCGTCTACGCACCTACATCTCCTAATACGTATATATCTAATATAGCTGGCCTCACAGTGTTCACAACTAAGACTATTTTCATATCACACCTACGCCATTTACTCCGATAAAAAAATTGATAACAAAACACGAACGGTCTTCACTTACTACAATATCAAATTTCAGTTGTTTTTTTGGCGATTCTGACGTTTATGGAAATCAACTAATTGCCCACTGAGGGTAATATACCAGTACAAGTGGGACATTTGCGTGGGCGAATTGTTATAGGTAATTTGTGTCGTTGGATAAGTAATTTGTTGTAGGTCTTAAGACAAAGACTTAGAGAGTAGCAAGTTCAGGACTGGGTCGTGATGACGTGGGATCGAGATAGGTGGAGACTTTTATTGTCGGAGGCCAGGATATACTTCGGGTCGCTACGTCACTCAAGTCAGTTAAATTTATTGACTAAATGACACTAGTCACTAGTCACTATGTCACTGTCGGGTCGTAAACGCGAATGAACCTTTTTTTATTGAAAAATATTAGTGGACTTTTGTTAATTTACTAATATTTCTATAACCTGGTAAGCTTCAAAAAGCTTGCGTTAAAGTATGGTTCAGGACAAAACTCGGTGAGATTCGAGTCAACAATCGCTTGATCGATAGTCCGTACCCTTAACCATTAGGCTATTGGCGCTTCAACGTTATTTAAAAGGCTCGAGTAGCTGTTTCATTGACTGTATACTACTGTTCCACGAAAGTTAAAACAATGTGAGACCGCAGGGCCCGTGTTAGCTGCGCTATCAGCGCACACCAGCTGCGGAGGAAACAATTTGCGGATGCGACCTTTGATAAGCTACAAAACTGCAAACAGCGACCTTATTATTAGCGATTCACGTGTTTCTAACGTAAACAAACTGTTACATTTTTCTATAGAACATAATTTACAACACACACAATGATTTCATGGAATTCTATCTTAAAAAAATCGTTCTTTAATCTTAGTACGATGTCTATGAGAATTACATTTTTTTAAATTTAAGGAGGCCTTTTGCTCTTTTGCCACTGTTGTTAAAAAGGAAGTTGGCAATCGATCTTACCAATACAAATGACTTCCTCACATGTAAGAATTATATAAAATAATTTGATATGATGTTCTCCATATTAATTACAAGCGTTGACGCAACAATATGTACCTACATAGTTACAATTTCCTCTTCCCAAGGATTCTTGCGAGATTTCCGCTCTGCAGCATCGCAAAGTTCAATGATCTTATAATCTACTCATTGAATCTAAGAATTATAGTATTAAAGTTATTTAAATAACAAATGTAATTTGTTAAATCAATCCGTTGAATTAAGAACAACCAATTTCTTTTTTGTTTTTCTATTAATGGATCTTTAAAACACTAGAGCTTTATTTTCTAGGAGTTCCGCTAGGAGGCGCTTAACTAACTTAAGTGCTTAGATAACTATGTTGCTTTAAGCGATAGGTTAATTCTGTTTTGAAATGTCACTCTCCTTATTACATGCTTCAGTGAATGAAAAGATTGTGAATTTTTCCACTAAGAAGGATTTTTGAGGTAAATTATTTTATGGTAAATGTCAATAAACTTATTTCCTTTGGAATAGACAAAGAGATTCCATAGATTATCAAATACAGAGACCGCAGACAATTTACATTTAGTCATCCGGAACAACATGATTATTATTAATATTAGTAATCACTGAATGATCAAGACTACGAAATAAGAATGGTACCTAATATTTGTACATGAAAAAATACTCTATGATATTGAAGTGTTTTGTTTTTTTTTATTTCTCGAGGCATAAATATCTTATACTTAAGCCGTTTGGTACAATGTTATGAGATATATTCTTTTTTACTCATAATTTATCGACCATTAAAGTATGTTAATTGCCATTAACAAACCTAATTTGAATTTAGAATTCTATCTTGCGAATAATATCGAGAGCGTAATGAAGCGATCTCGGCGGAACGACCGCGACAGAGTAAGGAAAAGCTGACCGTGCAAACCGACACGAATCAATTTTTTGAACTTTAAAATATTATGCTGTACAAAATGAACAAAGCATAAAGTTAAGCTTACACTACTCGTTTAGTTATGAATCCAGCAACAACACTATTTTACTACATTTTGTAGATTTATCCATTTAACTTGTACATATGACATTGACGCTTTAAAATTAAATTCTATTCTGCAAACACACTGAACGTCCTTTAGCCACTTTTGCATCAACGTCATTAAAAGTAATCCGTAATCAAATAACTTGAAAAACAAGCGAGGCCGGACGGATCTATTGCTCAACGCTGAGAGACACCGAGGGCGCGTTTGCATATAAAAAATTTGCATTTTTGAATCATATACATGGAAAGGAAATATTGTTTTATTATGAAAAAGCAGCAATACAGTCCCATGCTTAGGTATAATTCAATATCTAGATAATATTACAGTTTCTTTTAAATAATTGCATTTGGGATGGTGCCGGTAGTTCTAGATGTCACAACAGCTGCTGAACCACAATCCCCTATGTATCGATTTTATAATTAGCATCTAGGTGATCTTGGTGTTAAACTATTTAGTTATAGGTTATAGTGTATTGAATAGAACTGGTGAATGATTCACGCCCGCGTTCGAACACGACAGGCACAAAATAAACAAGAGGTAAACTCGCAAAACTACTTCTACGCGCGAGAGCTATGCGATAAAATGCTAACCAATGAGTCATCAGGAATGTATTGCTTTCAGAAATACGTCGAAAGTTAAAAACGTTATTACACTACAACTTTACTTAATGCATGATAAGGCTTAAATATTAGGTAGTCAGTCAACAAAAAAATAAAATAAAAGTTATTGAACTACAAGCACCATGAGTGGCGTTAGTTAAAAGGGAAACAAAAAAAAATGTTAAATTGATTTACAATAAATTTATATATTACTTCGAAATATGTAGAATCATATAGATAACTCATAAACTACTTTTTTTAAACCGATCACGCGTTGATAAATATTCTCTTTGAAATAAAAGATGGAATTTTTAGCATTCGCTGTGATATACATAATATAAAAGATTTTACAATACTTGTAAAATAACTTGCTAAAACCAACTTTAGTTATTCGCGTAGGCAACACTACGACCAGTCGTCATGGAAACGCAAGTGCAATCAAAATAAGCAATATAACACAATCTATGACAGATGACAGTTCCAAAATCCAAATTATCAATTTAAATTCGATCAAGCAATTTATCGTAAAAATTAAATAACAGCATCAAATATTTCGTGGTTTCAGTTTGTAACAATAAGCTCAAATCACAATGAGCCGATGGTTAGATGTAGAAGTTGGAACAGACGACATTGATCTTAATTCTTTGCCTTCAAATGTGGCTTTGGTTGACCTTCAGAACGACAATGAATATAAGTTACTCGTTGGTGATTTCGGCCGAGGCGACGAAATGCCTAAACTTAAGGTAAATACTTAAAAATAATGTGACTATTTTATAAAACAACAGATCATCTATAAACTATGCGGATCTAACTACATCTTTACATAACCCGACAAGTTAAAACAGATCTAATTGGAAAACATTCGCCTCTTAATTGGCTAAAAACAAAAAAAGCATATTCTTGTCCACAGATATTTAGAGGAGCTATGCAGGTCTCAGATTTAGAGCTCCCAGACTTACCTCTTGGTGTGGTTGGCTTCTACACAAGTGAGACGATGCCTCGCCCGTGTCCGGTCATTGCAATAGCAATGAGTTCATGCATTTACATATATCGGAACATGAAACTATTTTATAAATACTACCTACCGTCAGTTGAACAGAATACTTGTGAACTAGAGATATGGAGACAGGTAACGTTTAGATGTCAATTACTTACTTTATGTTGTTTAAGAATCACTTAGCGAGTCCCTTAGTGATGGTTTTAGGCCTGTAGTAAATCTTATTAATATAATTATATCTTCAACAACATGTTAGGTATAATTCCTTTCATACTCTATAATTAAAAATTGATAGAAAAATATATTTAATATTTTTTTTTAGTTAATGGACCCTACGAGTCATAATGAAGAAGCTCTGAAAGGTCTAGTAGCAAGTCTAGAGGCAATACCTCAGAAAGTCCTAAGCAATCAGTCTCACAACTTCTTGGATCTCAATTATGAACAGAGAATAGAGTACCTAGAACAATTAACAGTGTTGCCATGTCGGAAAAATGTAGAAATAGTTTGTATTACCACAATGAAAATCAATTCCGTTGACAAACATGGAGTCAGTTGTCTGGTTGTGGGAAGTGAGGAGGGAGATATTATTATTTTAGACCCAAATACTTTTACACCGTTGTCTATGGTAAGTATTTATTGAAACAGGCTATTTCATATATTGTAAAATATGTAAAATTATTCAATTTTTTGTAATGGATTAACTATTACATGTTATTTAGGCAAAACTATGTGCAGTGAAGAAAACACCATACCAAATGGTAGCAACTGGACTGTACAATGTTGACTACAGAGTGACTGTGGCCACCAGGTGTGCAGTGACTGTATTTGCACAATATGCTACAGAAATTGCACAATAACATTAACATTAAATAATGCATTTTTTTTAAATGTACCCACCAAAAATTATAAATGGATAATTGTTGTTATGAACCAAATATTTCTTCAAGAAATTATTTCTTTATACGATAGACTTGTAGAAAATTAACTTGTTGTTAAAATTTTCTACAAAATGTTTTTTGGAAATCAATTGCTTTGCTATACACTTGCCTATAGTACTTAACACAACCACTTTACTTTTTTTATATCTAACTTCAGCGATGAAAAATATTTGTAAGGATTGATTTTCATTTGAATTATTTTAGAGAAAAAACAGTTTGTCTATTAAAGAGAGAGTGGAAGGAAGGTCAACTGTTGTTTAACACTGACGAATATATAGTAGCCATTGAAGTATCGGCCATAGACAACAGCACATATGTTATATGTTGTGATAATACATTTTCATGTTATAGCAAAAAGGTAAGTGTACATATAGTGAGATAAGATATTATTGACCCTGGGCGGGCGCTAGTGAGCTATCTTATATTAGTTTGTCGGTCTCTATCCTTTCAAAAATCACAAGTATTTTTATTAAAAAAAAAGTGTTATTCATTTTATTGCATATCGTTTACCCCCTTTTAGGGAAAAGGCATATAATAAATACGTAGATATTTATCTTATTATTTAGATTAAAAAGAGCATGTTATAAAAGTCATTAGTACCATTCCAGGGTAAGAAGCAGTGGTCGTTAACTCTAGAGCAGCGACCGGTAGCTCTGACATTGGTTCCTATAATGCATTTAGGAACCACTCTGACCGCAGTCGCGCTTGCATCAGGACACCTGCATCTTTATGACGGTAAATCACGCAGGGATACCATGTTTATAAAAGGTTTGTTTAATTAGTTTATCTAAAATCTTTTAGAAGGTTTTGATGTCTGGCTCGAAGGACCAAAATATTGTATTGATTAATTTATATGGAACTGTTTCAGATGTAGTGTCCGTTATGAGATTTGGCCAGCTCGGTCAAGAGGAGAACGTCTTCGTAATTATTACAGCTAGTGAGTTTGTAGAATGTTATATTTTTGAGGCAATTCTATAATGGATTATTTTTTTTCTGTCGTTGTTTTTAATTTCTGGTGCTTTCTTTTGTTTTCAGGTGGCAATTTAATGTTAAAAATATTAAAGCGCACGGCAGATTTTAACGCGGATGCGGCCAGTGCGGATGTGACCAACGATTCTTTGAGCTCGGAAAAACCTTGGCTTATACCGAAGAGATCTAAATTGTTCATAGAACAGTCCGCCAGGGAGCGTGAGAACGCTATTGGTACATTTTTGTTAATACTTGACTCAGATTGGTTACTTAGGCAGTCCCTTAGTGCATGTTTTGATATCCTGAGTGACCATTAAACTATTTTTGGTGCGATTATTAAATGTACACTTTTATTACTGTTGACAGCAATGCATGAAACTTTCCAACACGAACTGAACAGACTGCGGTTGTTGGCGGCCAAGACTCTTCTAGAAGTACACGTCAAGTCTGACAATTCCATAGCTGTGGGGGCTCTCGAACCTGTACGACTTACTGCCGAGGTAATTGTTTCGATATTTTCTTATTATTACAATATTTATTAATGCGCCATTATAATTAAAAGCTTTTACAATTTTAAATTAAGTCAAAATGTTTAAATCCAAGAACGCCCACATTTTTATAATAGCAATTAATCGCAAACACAATATTGCTCATATATTCTCCACGTAACGCGTACTGTAAACATTTTCCTATATTTTGAAACAAGAAGGGTTGCTTACTTTAAGTATGTCCACCATTTTTGGCAGAATGAATAGCTGAACGGGTAAAAAAATTCCAATGTATTAATGTATTAATTATTAGCAAAAAAAATGTATCGACGTGCCTGTCTTTATTGCAAAAAATTGCTATTATTTTATATCAGGTGGAAGGTCTTGGCCCAGTGTTTCGTGTGACCCTCATCATAGAGAACAGGTCCAGCAGTCAGGCGGCTGCCGGTCTGGCGCTGCTGTTTCATGCCCACACAGACACCTACAAAGTCTATCGACCTTATTTGAAGGTAAACAAAACTAGTGTCCTGTATGAAGAATTATTTTATTTTAACATAATTATTTCAATGTATATTATTTTTATTAGATTTCTTATATACGGAAAAACACATTATAGGTTTTTTGATCTTATCCTACACCACTAAATTTAAACTTAAATTTTTTATCCATCTTTATCTATAACGCCGGTGTTATGAAACTGATAATGTAAATAAACAGGGCGTGTTTGAAATTATTACGATGTAAAAGAAAGTAGACAATGATAATTTGACAAACACGCTGGATTCATAAACTCATATTGATTTTTTAAATGAACATAATTTAATTCTTCGTCCCTTTCACACTGAGTAGAAGATAAAGGAAAAAATAGATTTGACGGAGGAGGCTATATCTGTATACCTCCTTTGTCGATTGAAGGCAGAAAAAACTGCAGCTTCGCTATTATGTGGAATTCAATTCATTCCGCTTACTCATTTGCCACCTTACACTATAGTAGAAAAACAAAAAAAACTACATGAAATATTTAATTCAGGTTCCACTCCTCGCTCCGAATAATCAACTCCGACTACCTACGAAGATAGAAGAGGTATTTAATGGTGACATAAATCCGGAGGTATTCCTGAGGGGAGTGACGGGGCAGGGCGGGGAGAGGTCGCTGCTCAAGGTCCTGCTGCTGAAGGACGGGCAGAGGTCACCGGTGCTCGCCGCGACTGTACAAATGCCCCCAACCGATCCCATGATGGTACCTTATGACAATATGCAAACAACCACCGCTTTCGGATAAAAAAAATCATGATTAAAAAGGTTTATTAATTTATAACAAAAAAGGATAATAGGAGAATAACATAAAAGGATCATTAATTTAATAACAAAAAAGGTCGCACTTAAAGGCGAAAAATAAATGTTTTCATACAAACGTACAAGAGTGTATTATTAATATGAGATCAATTCGTTGGATTCCCATATCGTTAGATAACAAATTGATATTTCTATCTAAATCACGTTGATATGATTTGTTTTATATACTGATGTACTTATCAATAAATAAGTTTTAATATAATTAAATTGATTATTTTTTAATCCCAACATAAGGAACAAGGAAAGGAAAGGAAAAATAAACTTAACTTGAAAAGAGAATAGAAAAATTTTATTTTTTATCATTGACACCCAATGTTATCCTGATTATTCAAATATCGTTTGGAATAAAGTTAAAAAAACAACCATGAAGTTTGTAAGCATTGGTTTCTACAGTCGAAACGACGACTAGTCTAGTCTAAGTACGCTCTATAAATTTCAGCTTAAGTATCGATAACTTTTAGACCTAGATAAATATTACCATGTCAAACGTATCTAACGCACTTGTAACCATTTCCGCTCCAGTTAATGTACCCCATTAGCTCGTGAGCACATAACTATAATGTATTGCATAATGATAAACGTATTTAAGTACATTATGCGTCCGAGATAGCATACGACAATGGCTTATATATTTGTTATATGTTTATCTAAAGTATATTACTAGCTTTAGCCGCGACTTCGTCAGCAAGGAATAAACCTACATCATTATCATCATCAGCCCTCACTGCTCACTGCTAGACATAGACAATCCTCAATGTCTCCCACACAGCGGTCCTCCAGCTCCCGTTTCCAATGACTTCGCGCCGCATCTGTAATCTATCAACCCATAGCAAATTTAATCTATTATACATATATTTAGCTGTTTTGATTACCTACTAACATCTATTTAGATGTCTTTCGCATTTACAAAAGACTCATTGTCACAATTGTCATTCAAATAGTCAACACTTTTATATTTTTTAATCAAACAGATAGGTCTCGTTAGTTTATAAACTGACGATGTTCACGAACATTAGCCTGTAGAAATGCACAGTCGTATCAACTTTTGAAGGGACAATGGACTATTGAAACATGTATATTGAAACACCTTATAAATAAAATGGAATAAGTTATACGCCTAAATAAATGTAAGTAGTCCATTGTTTTGTCGATTTTATAGTGCATTTCGTCTTTGAGTATGCTAAGGCCTTCCTCACGAACAGTTACGTTGTTCAATATAATTTATGACTTAGCAAACATCATTGATAAGTAGAGTAATATTTTCATTTATTTAACCTCGCTCTATCTGTGGTAGGTTCGCTAGGTTTCCGTCCTTTAAATAGGGCCATCATTCGTCATTTCAACTCCCTTTTCAATCATATTACCTCTCAATTAAAATATATGAAAGTAGATAACCAGTAAGACTTAGGGTCATTTAAGAAGCGAACGCATTTCTTTTTCAAAGTCCGGCAACGCATCTGCACCTCTAGTGTTGTGGATGTCTGGACGTTCATGATCAGTTCGATGTAACCGCTGCTCGTTTGGCCCCTTCTTTTATAAAAACATCGTTAAGCTAGTAATTTATTGCGTTCATTTTTAAGATTGATAGTGCCGTGATAAAATGATCATTAATGTGTATTATTGTTTATTATAAAGTGACGTTTGTCGTGACTACGATTAACGTTTGAAATAAGTAATGTATAATTCGACTCTCTCATTATTATTAATCAATATCATTTAATTTATGTTAGCAACAAAATAATCACTTGATAAAATTTAGCATGTCATTTGTTGGTCAGTGCACGGAACTCGTGCTATCTTTAATATCCGAGTTGTTTTGAGAAATTGGTTTAAACCATCGTAGTCAAAGGTGGTATTAATTTGGACTATATGTTCAAATCTTAATCCTATTCATGTATGTTTATTACCGTGTAACTGGAAAACAATTACATATACAGATCTGTTTTGAAAATACCAAATTGGAAATTGGCATTGAAAAAGACGGCTGCCAGAGATGTATGGAAGAATAGAACATACTATGCCGACTCTCCGAAGGGAAAAGGGCGGGTTGATGATGATAAAAACTGGAAAAGCACGTGAGCTACTTTTCATTACTTACGCTATTTTTCATATAAATAAACAGTCCTCCCAAAGAATAAAGATTAAGTTTATTTTCATGGCACGGGAACAAAAAGTAATTAAAACAATTGAAAAGTAATTTTATTGTTTTACAATTAAGTATCGTTATTGAATAATATTAAATTTACGTAACTTTTCTACATCATAAGTCCTTCGTAACCGACCCACCTGTTGCCTCGTATAAATTCAAGCTACGTCTTTTCCGAGTACATAACGGATTAACTGAAACA
>JAODUI010000027.1:981904-1003173 GCA_027563995.1 Papilio gigon
ATCGGAATCCAGTAGGCAGTATACTGTAGATTTATGAATATGGCCACACATTATATGAAGACCATTCAATTTGTGTTCATATTATTTTAGTTTTAAATTTATTATGTATTTTTTCTGTAAAATTTTTATAAAAAAAAAATTTGAAAAAGCCTCTATCGTTTTAAAAAAAATGTATTTAAATTTTAATGTACGCAATAATTTTATTTTAAAGGATAGCGAGAGTTTTTGTCTTCCCTGAATTAACAACCATCGACTCTCGACTCAACTCTGATGTCTTGGAATTAGTCACTCCTTACAGTGACATGACATCTAACAAAATGTGATAATTTGGATGGACGGATGTATGACTAGAACGGATGAACAGATCTGAATGAAATTTGGCAGAAATGTAGATTGCAGTTCGGCCAAGGACATAGACTAATCTGAACAATTTAGTTTTTTATTTCACGCGGATAAAGTCGCGGGCTACAGCTAGAACATACATAGAAACTATGACCAAGTTAACATAAATCAAGAACTGAGTTGACCTACATAGGAACACGTTTACTTTGTTCGTTAAAGCAATAACTCACTGCGCGGGGTTACATAGAATAAAGTGCATACACTACTAAACTACAATAACTACGTACAATTGTAGATAGATGTAGAAATAAAATATAACCTATAATTTCTCGAGTAGATTTTGAGTTAACAAAATGAGTAGTTTTCAAATTTAAAAAATAAAACACGCAAAGAGCGAAGAGGTTCAACATTTTTTCATCCGATATCGCAGTTCTCTTAAATCAAGAAAGTAGTTAAAAGATTTTGTAACGTACTAATTTAAACATTTATTTATAGTGTATTGAGTTATGTATATTGCCTTCTCTGTATTTATAATATAAATGAGAGAGATGACAATATTATTTAACACAAGGGCTTCGACAGTTGAAACCCATAGCTATATACTGCATTCACGACTCAAGGTGAGGCGGCATGGAATGGGCAGGCGACGACAAGGTTTCACAATGTATCTGCAGTGAACGTAACCGTTAAGATGATGCTTTAAATTAAACAAAAAAAGTAGATGAGCAAATATTTTTATAAAGATTAATAATGCATATATCTTGCAAGTAGGATCCACTGTTAACCATAGACTTGAATTAAGATTGGAAATTAGAAATTCCGAGCAACCGCAGCAGTTTATTGTCTCAAATATTCTGCTAAAACTTCAAATGTTTTTATATCTCGGAACTACATAAATAAAGGTAGAATATATAGACTAAATTTACGCTAAGATATCTGCGTAATCTGATTCTTACCTTTATCTTTTATTGACATTAATAATGTCAAAAATTCATCATTTCATTTTGTCATTTACATATCTTTTATCGCACCTTCATATCTCGATAATGGTAACGTGATGTATAAATGGCAAATGAGATAGTATACATGAATACAGACTCTCTTAGATAAGAGGTCTCCTTAGACCTCAGCTGAAGGTCACACAAGGACACACTGTTGGCCAAAAGTTGAAGACCGCATATGAACAATATAATTAAACAACAATTATAATAAAATCCCATAACGTAAATAAAAAATAACACATCTGCATATTCTATTGTTTCTAACGAGCATTTAAGGAAGTCATTATTTCGTTGCCTTTCAAGCAATTCGAGGATAAATGTTGTTTTTTGAAACAATGACACACGCTGCATTAGATCCAGCCACAAACAATGACAACTGTCAGCTCCCACCATCTGTTGGTTTATTCAAGTTATTTTTTTCTTTTCAGAGATCCAGTCGAGGGTTGGCTAAGAAGCAATGCTGATACTAGAAACTCTTTGGTCACCTTCACATCTGTGATTTGCTTTCTTATAAAGTACTTAATTTAATATTTATTAATACCAACTATTATTTAAGACTCTATCTTGAAATACATATTGTTGATGAGTTAACTAAATAAATGTGGTTATGTAGTGTATAGTTTTTGAATATTTTATTACTTATGTAAAGTATTGTTTTATGAAATGTGCCACTAGATATTCATCATTTCATCTTCATCATTCATCTTCGTATCACCTACATGTCGCCCACTGTTGAGCGTAGGCCTTCCCCAAAGATCGCTACGACGATCGGTCCTCGGCCGCCCTCCTCCAGGTTGCTCCCGCAAACTTAACCAGATCATCGGTCTATCTTGCGGAAGGCCTCGACAATAAATATTAAGGGAATTAAAATAACTTATATATGTATTACTTAATGTAGATATTGTTTTAAGTTATCAATAAGTACGAAAGTAATGTACTTTACCTGCGTGATATTTTTTTAATTCATGTTACTTGTGTCACAGTATTATAATTTGCGTTACTTTCAAGACTTTGAAGTTTAAACGAAGCCTTATTTAAGCCGCTGTTTTGTTATCATATTATTGAAATAAAAAATGAAATAACCATAGAGAGCTGTAGAAGAGAAGAGAGGGTACATAAAGTGAAAATCAAATAAATGTATATTTGTTGTCGTTAAATTAACTATTATTTTTCTCCTCTTTACATCCTTTTCAGTGTCTGTAATGAGTTATTTATTATTCTATTACTAGATGGTGCTCGCGACTCCGTCACTCGGAAAAAAAATTTCTAGCCTATTTGTTACAGACAATGTTCTTTATCCAAATATTCGTATATGTGATTAGCTAGATTGCAAGAAATCAATTTGAAGGGAATATAAAGGAGTGCATTTATTCTAAAAATACCAAAACTATTTGACGAATTGGTCATGGTTTAGATATAATATATACTTGTTTACATAGTTAACTGTTGCTTACGAGAATTCGAATATTGAAGATTATTGGCAAAAATATAATTCTTAGTAAAGAACATTTTACATACATTATTGTATCGATTGAACCTACATAAATACCTTTTAATTATTTACAAATGATATATGTAACTTTTACTCGCATCTGTTTGTTCTCATCTATATATCACCAAATAGTTAAGAGAAATTCAACCATACCACGTAATCATAAAGCTCAGAATTCTTTGCAGTATTATAGCAAATATGTCATGTATGGAGAAGGCATACGAAAGGAGTGGATATAATTTATAGCTTTTACTTTAGTGAATATTACAAACTTGTATGAAGTACGCGTGTACTGGATATTGGATTTAGCAAAGATGATGTGCAACTGGGCGTCCATTGGCAAGACGTGCGCGAAATGGCTGCTTTTCGTTCTCAACGGATTATGTATTGTATGTTATAAATATATTTATTCATATTAACTATTTAATATACATATATTAGAATGTGGAAAGGAATAATCCTAAAATAGCAAAACATTAGTTAGGGTTTCCTAGGCCTTTAATCATTATCATAGTTATTTTTTTATGTTAAAGCTGATAGCAGTCAGCACTACTGTATTCGCGATAATGGACATAAAAGTGCTGAGGAAGTACGGCGAGGGTCAGGGGAACGGCACATTGTCTGGAGACGTACTCATCATAATTGTCTGTTTGCTGATGTTTATTGTGGCGGTATTCGGCTGCATTGGAACCGCTAAAGACAATGTTAAGATACTATGTCTGGTAAGTGCTTTGTAATGGCTTCCTTGGTGTACTTGGACCTTTTAATTTGAAGCAAGTAGTGGTAACAGGCTAAAGGCTATCACCGCAAATAAGAGTAGGCCCTGAGTCACTAGTTGCTGACATTTATGTGACGATAAAAACTCAAAACTAATACAATGCTGTAAGAATTTAGTACAGTAAGTTATTTAGCTTTGTAGAATAAGAAGAGACGGTTTGATCTTGTTACTTTTATGGATTTACAGTTCAAGAGTCTGGGTTAACAAAATGTGAAGTAAAACGTCCTAACACCAGAACTGAAGCCTCAACTGAAGGAAGCGATATCCTAAATCTTAACTTTAAACACTTCAGTTGGCCCAACTGACCCAAATTAGTATTTCTCTGCCCGTGTTTTTTTTTAGTACGTAGGTTTCCTAATGCTGTTCATGGTGGTGGAAATGCTGGTGGCAGTGTATGTCGCCGTGCAGAGGTACGGCCTTGAGTTCAGGGTCTCGGAGTCAATGCGGAATCAATTCTTCCGGAACCTCACAAAGGAAGAGTTGGATCAGCACAAGAAGATTTGGGATGACATGCAGCTTACAGTCAGTACTTACAATATTGTCTTACTTGCTAAAAGAAACAAAACGACGTTTCCTTTACGAATAGTTTGATTTCAGATTGTTTTTTTGCTGCTTAGTAATCATAAGGCGCTTTTCAAAATAGGGTTAATTATGAAACAATTCTTCAAATATGTCTTTGTAACTTCCTTCAGTATGAATGCTGTGGTCTGAATGGTCCAGAAGACTATCAAGCTATCCGGCTGCCAATCAGTACATCTTGTTGTCCACGAGCATTCCGTGCGAAGACCGACTACGCGCAGCGACAGTTGTATCAAACGTGCTTGGAGTAAGTAATGAATCACTTATACAAAAATGAAGTACGTAGAGGATAATCCGAATATCCACCAGAAGAAAAACTTTTTATTCTTGCAATTATCCATTCCTTCATCTTGTAAGTACATTTAAATGAATGAAACATGTCTAAGTTATTTCCAGGTCAAAAACTCACTTCAACGTGGGCTGCGAGGACGAGATTCTGCTGGAGCTCAGAGCGGACGAAGACTTTCTGATAGGAGTCACTGTTATCTCGTCTTGGTTCCAGGTGACTTACTTGTGCTCAGTTTAGACCGTTTAGACCAAACTGTTAACTCGAATATGTTCCTAGTTTTGATATATTTTAGAAGTAAATATGTTTACTATTTTAGTTAGAAGTTGCTATGATTTCCGCAAATTCACGTTTGGCGTGTATTTTTCATAAGGGTAGGACCTGGATTATTCCAGCCAATTCAGCTGCTTTTTAACCTTTCTATAACCTTTCAACTGATTCTTATTGTAGTTTAACTGTCTCACTCTGAGAATATTAACAGTTTCTACGGATGGTCCTCTATCAAATCATAGTTGGTGGCTTTTAAATTTTTGGAGAGGTTGTCAAATACAATTTTTCACAGGTTACTAAAGAGTTTAAATAAAAAGGTTCTAATCTGTAAGATTTAATGATGTCAATTTCCACAGGCTGGAGAAGTGTTGGCTGCCATGTGGCTATCTCACGTCACGAAACGAGACTCACAGTTCAAGCAGCAAACGCTACGAAATTAATTCACTCAACTTCTATATATACTTATATTGCACCAATATTTCCATTCAGCAGATTAATGCGTGGAATAAATTATCTCTATGTGTTGTTTGATTTTTGTCGATGATAAATTCATGTTTTATGAAACTAAGATTATGTTGAAATATACTTAAGTTATGGAAATTAGCCTGATCGCTACTTTACATTTTACTATTACAAACGGCGGGAGTCTTCAAACGTCACGTTTAAAAAAAAAGTTTTTGTGTATTAATATTTTTCGATGTCTGGTTACAATTCAAACAGTTTCACTGTTATTAAATTTGTCTAATAAAACGAGATATTAATGAACGTACCATAATTTATTTGTATCACAAAATGTTTAACTTTTTAATACATCAGGTTTATTGTTCAGAGTTACCAGAACCCAATCACACCGCAAGCGACGTGGTGGCCAGCATTCCCGGTTTTCTTCGAATCAGGATGCTCGGTCTTTCCGTAGTCATCAGCCATAGAGTGGAGGACAATAGCTCTACCAACCACAGAGTATGGTCCTGATAGCTTGATCACGTGGTCCCAGAAGTCTACGTTAGCCACTTCATTCTCATTGAAGACCACGTTGCCCAGGTCACCGGCGTGACGTTCTTCGTCGTGTGGGTGGCCGTGGTCTTTCTGTACAGAAAAGATGATCCCATGAAATGATCACAATTTTGCAAATTGAGTTTCGCTGTGATGCACTATAAGGTAATTCTTTATGGGGCAAGTCGATAATATAAACGTTCCTAAACTTACGTTGTCAGGGTTGAAGTGATCTCCGTTTGAGCCGCATCCCCCAGTGATGTCCCCCTTCTCGTAGATATGGAAGCCGTATTCTCCCGCGGGCATGCCTACGATCACTCCCTGAACATGGATTTTGCCGTCGGCCTCCTGGACGAAGGTGACGTTGCCTCGGACCTTGCCGCCGTTCGGCTCCTCCAGTTTGACGATCGCTCGCTCCTGATCGGATATCTGTGACTGGAAATTAGAATGAAATTTATGCCTTGCAATAGAATATTCATGTTGTTTAGTTTTTAAAAGAAAATTAATAAGATCGTTATATATTTGATACAGCTGTTTATTTGTATTAATTACGATTTTTGTATAGCTTTAATCCGATATATGGTAAAGAAGGACTTACGTGGTCATGACTGTGGCTGTGGTCGTGACCGCCGTGCGCTGTCACTGCTACCACAACAGATGCTATCAGCAATAAACACTTCATTTTTCCTAGAGTATCTGTAAATAAAATATTACTTTAAAATATATTTTAAAAAACAAACTTCTGTCCATCCAAGCTATGGAACTCTTTTTATTTAAAAATTTCCCAAATACATAATAAACCAATACAGAATGGTAGCGGTCAAAGGTTTTAAGCGCCAATAGTCTAACGATTAAGAGTACGGATTATCCATCACGTGGTCGAGAGTTCAAATCCCGCCATTCGACTATTGTGAACTATATCCTAGCACAAGTCTAGAGTTTCATCGGAGTGGTAAAAGAAATATTAGCAAATCGCCAATACTTTGCAAATGTTTTACTATTAAAAAAAAAGAATTAAATAAATCTTTCTTATTTTTCTTTTTTCTAAACAACTTTTTCAATATGAGATATTAATACGAGCGTACACGACTCACCTTCACGACTTCGCACGTCTAATGATCACGAAACTGATTTGAGAGGACAATATATACCTAAGATACGAATAAAAAAAGATGCGTTTTACTGCACACATATATTTGAGGTATTTCCCCCAGCATACCTAACAGTATCGTCTGATAGAATAACCTAACACAATACTTCGTGACCGGTAGGTGACATCTGCGTTTGCAGGAAAATTTTTAATATTTTTGTCAAGTACAAAACTGTCATACAAATTGTTTGTTAATGCTAAGGTAAAAAAATAATGAGTTTATTTATTTAGTACTTTGTGTTTTGTTTATTCAATCTAAGCCAAACTCTTGTAGTACTCTTAATTGAGTTCGTTGCAGTGTTAAGGGGTTTATTTTTCATAAGTGATCAAAAGGTTGGTAAGCGGGGACTGCGCAGCGCGCACCTCAAGGTACAAACTTTTACCTAAGACATACTATAGAATTTCTCGATAAAATTTTAATCCAAAATAATCTATTTCAGTTTATTTTATTTTTAATCTCAAAATAAACTATTCTTTGAATTACAAAAAAAAATGTATGTTTAGTTAATAATAATTATTATTTTATTTATTTGCTGGTTTCTACTAGAACCTCTTGTTATTTCTTTATTTTAAAGTTTAAATTTATATAACAAAGAATCAACATTTTAATTTGATCAATTAGAAAATCCATGTTGCTTAATTAACTTGGTAGATTAACTTAATTCAGTTTTAATTGTCGAAACTAATTCGAGTTGAATTTAGACGTTGTGCTGAACGGGAATCCCGCAAAGATAAAATATCAATAGAAATAGGTTAATGAACTTAAACAATTTAACACTGAGAAATTTACTGTAGTGTACATGGGTTACTTAGGGATAGCTTTGGAAGATATAGGTGGATTATAAGAAAGGTGACACGAATAAAAAATAACGGCATCTATTTGACGATTGATAGATTAATATGGATGACGAACTTTGTATTGTATTTTCCAAATATCTTGGCGGCTAGGGAGATCGTACGAGTTGCTGTATACAGCCACACCTAAAACTGTGTTCTATAGAACTAAAACTGTGTTCTAGAGAACACAATTTTAGGTATGTGGCCAAGCGCAAAGGGATGCAGAAGGGTACTGCGGGCGCCCACTTTTAGTACAACTGTCGAAATATAAGAATAGTTTTGCGCCGACCCTAAATGTAACGGGATAAGGGTACCGAAGTCATTGTCACTGTAAAAATGAAAAAAAAGTTCACATGGATTTTTTTTATTTAATTATACTTCATGAACAATTAACTAGACGTAAGAACTCAATTATGAATACCACATTAAAAGAATAATTTATGAACCGGCACGATCTTCCTCAAACATGAGGAAAGAAAATTGCTTATTGGAAAACCAGAGTACATTTTTGTAGACGCAATGAATTAGACAAAACATAACGCTTGTTAATTTACTAATTACAGAGTTAAATATCTAGCTCATTTGCTCATAGCTCGTCGGAATAATTTTTACAGAAATAAAGCAGGCAGCGCCTCTGACGGTGAAAACAAATAAACTAGGTTTCTTAATAATCTTAAATGTCATCGATTCACTTATCAAATTGCAGAAAAATCATCAGTTTTTGGATAGAGCAACAGATTAACGCCCTCTATATCTACTTACACGCTTCATTATTTCTTACTCAACGTTCGGTATACTACTATTTCAATATTAGATGATCCTCTTGAACCTTTATTATAATAAATTACAAGAAACAAGTTAAAATGAAAAAATAATCGAAATGATAATTTATTCATGTTTATCCTTTTGATGTCTCATTAAGTACAGCAATTATTTAAAACCTAAAATGCATAATAACATTTAGAAACTTGTTATTTGTCCTTCGCTCTAGGAGTGACATTGAAATTATGTTTTTTTTTTTTAATAAATCAGTGAGGACCAACAGCTAACACGTGACCTGAATATAAATAAAAAGACTGCAGAGAGTCCGAAAAAATCGTAACCAGAAAAGACGTGATGACTTGACTTTTTTAATTTTTTAATCATTAAAAGAGTCCAGTATTCGTATTTTTTTATGTTTACATTTAGTTTTTATGAGGAGGCCTACTTACACTGGTTAAAGTAGGCATCCTCCATCGATCGCCACGATGACGGGTCCTGTACCGATCACTTCCAGTGCACTTCTGCAGTCACTCATAACATCGGCCCATCGTGCGGGATCATCGCGGATAGGCTGCTGATGATGATGATATGTTTCCACTGCAGGAACCTAACTAGCGGCTAGCCTAGCTAAAAATAAGTATTATCTCGTTTCTCTACTCTATTTGTCGAGGATTACTTAATACGGGGCAAATTTGAAAAAAAGAACCTTAAATAAATTTGCATGTAAATAAAGTGCTCACAGTAATCTATGATTACCTACTTTGTATTACCCACTTTATGTTCGTTGTGAAGCCGGCGAAATGAGGTAAAAATTGTAAACAAAACTAACATTTGTTACGATAGCAAGTTCCTTATTCAGTCTCTTAAATCGTCATGAACTAGAAAGGGTTTTGTTTATTTATTGCCTGCATTTTTAGTCATTCATATAATATGTTATCTATAGTTAGTACTAGTACGATAGATTAGATTTTAAAGTACAATTTACATTACATTACATACATACACATATAATATCCTTATTTATATACACATACAGAGAGTAGAGATATACGATATAGTATATATCATATATATATATGTTATATGTTTTAGATTTTCAGTATGACGTAAAGCATCATTTTTATTAAATTATAGATAAGTTGGAAACCAGCGCCACCTGCATTCGATCGATACTCATCAATTAATCGTATCAAAGTAAGGTGCATAGTAGAGCAACTTTAAATGCAATTGAATCACGGGAATTTGAACCTTAAAGTAAGACTTATAAAACTGCTATTATAAGTAAATAAGTATTGTTGTTAAGGAAACACGACGGTAAAACAACACTGAAACTCTAGGCTCAGTTAATTCAAAATAGACTTTATTGCGTGTCGAATAAAATTGATTGTCACATTTCATGTAGAAGACAAAGAGAAATAAAGTCAGCCTGGTGCATGGGCAGAAAGACATCTGTATTCTCACGCTCTATATTTTGTTCAAAGAGTAGGTTCAGTTAAAAACTACCTTCGACCATTGTAAGTCAAGAATAATAAAGTAATGTGGTGGTAGCATAACGATGGCGGAGCGCGGGTAACAGTTTACAGCTTGACATATATTGTTATCTCTACTTTTTCCAGCGGCACGAGAGGGATAACAATTATTCCGACCAGAAATGAACAAATGAAAGTGAAGTCCAAATTCGCCGAAAAGAGGTCCATTATCTAATTAGTGATTATCAAGAAGACGAACATAATAAACTAAAGATAAACAGTTGTTATGCCATACACGGACCTCAAACCGAACACTGACAACTTTAAGCTATCGATACCTATTCCAGTTTTATCTTGTTTCTATACAATAACCTGTGTGTGCAGAAGTTAGTAACATTTTATAAGTCATGTAGTGACTCGAAACGAAGTAATTAAATATCGTTTAGGTACCTTACATTAATATCTTTTGACGTGTTCACAATCTAAGTTAATATGATCATTGAGGTGAACGCTGTCCTATCCAGTTACACGAGTTTCTGTTTTTCCTGCATAACCTTGCACACTCACACAAACAATAATGGGATTGAATGTGGATGGTTATAAAGATAGTGGAAGATCAAATCAATCAGATGAAACAATCTGTACTTTCTTCAAGTACCGATTGTGTGCAAGGATTTGTGTAAGACGGGAGTGAATTCAAATACGATGGATAGATGGAAGAGAGTATAAACTAAACTGTGGCAACAATACGTAAGGAAAAGGTTAGGCTGATAAAAAAATCTTGTCTAACAAAGCTATTACGCGCGATAATACAATTCAGGTTTTATGTCTCGTTCTTTGAAGGCAATGAGATTTGATATAGCTACAATAATTCATATATTCTACCGCTCCGCTTATGACATGGTTCACTCCCGACAAAGTATCGTCCAGCCGTCGTATGATCGATAGCTCACCACTTGCCGTCGGGTTTTCCGTCATTCCGGACACGGTATCCACCATGAAGGCGCTGAGCATCCGTTGCATGAAGTTCTTTCTCACGTTGTTCAATATCTTATTCATTGTAAGTTATTAGTATTATTATGTATATATAAATGAAAGAATATCTTTACGCAATTACTAAAATGCAGGCAGGTACATCGCCTCGTCCGCTTCGATAGTCACTTGTTTTGGGTTTATCCGATTTTACAGTAGGCATTAGTATTTTCCTCACAACCACATTTGTACTTGAATTTGTGTGAGCGAAGCGTTGCTGATTAATGGAGAAACGGAGAAAAAGAGACGTCTTCTGCCTTTTCTCCTTTTCTTTACCTTTTTTGTTGTTCATTTGCTTGGGATTCTTTCCTCAGTTATTCGGTCTGGCGCTGATCGCGGTATCGGTAATGGACATGCGCGAGCGCAGGATGCGGCCCGAGCAGTCGACTGTGTCTCGCGGAGCGCTATCCTTCCTGTTGACTGTGGGGCTGGCGCTCCTGGTGGCGGCCGTGCTGGGCTGCGTCGGCGCTCTCAGAGAAAACGTCAGGTTACTTTACGTGGTGAGTTTAAAAGCCGGTGCGAATTAAGTACTCAGGAGTAACGAAAACTGACTTGACCTCTTCGTGATTTTTTTTTAATGGCATATGAAATTATTTATAAAACTGTCCCGTTACAACCGTATCTATACAAAGTTGAGGGATACCTGGAGTATCCACTACAATGGATTATTGGGTACACTAACCGGTGAGTATATCTGATATCATTATGTTGAGGTCACTATACTGTGTTTTTTGTAGCACGCGTGTTTCTTCATCTTCCTAATCCTGCTGGAGGTGGCAGTGGCAGTTGGCGGCGCGCTGGTCACCACGTGGGTCGCTAGCGGCAACAGCCTGCGGGGTCATTTCTACAAGAACGCAACCGTTGAGGACGAGGCCAATCAGGCGTATTGGGACCGTACGCAGGCAGAGGTGAGTGTTAGTCCATTTATAGTAACAATAAACCTTTAAGTTTCGCAGTAACAATTCATTGATACTTTGCTCTGTAACGAGAAAGATCAAAATGTAAAATCAACAGATAATTCCAATTCAATTAATTAGTTTAATTAGTTTTTAACAACATTTTAGAATGAATGTTGTGGAGTAGACAGTCCGGGCGACTACAAGATCCTACAGCTGGAGATTCCAGCGTCTTGCTGTCCTCAGGGATATCCACTCAAAGAAGGAGGCGCTAGGAAACACCTCCACGCATCATGTATCGCAGAACAAACATACTACGTCAGAGGTTGCGAGAAGGTTTTGCTTCATAAGAAAGCCTACAAAGGGAACATCATCATCGTAACCGGAGTAGTTTTTATCATGTTCGAAGTAAGAATTGATTTTATTTGATTTTGCAATACTGTTACAAGATTTGACGTAACATTTAGTTTCATGCATCAACTTCACTACTTCACAGACTCAAACTGATTACATCCGTATTCTTTTTAATTAATCCTTCAATAATTAATGACTGATCTACTTTCAGATTATCTGCGAGTCGTTGGCGATCTGGATGGCCAGGACGATTAAGTCCGAACGCAAAAGGCTTCAACAGAACTTGCAGGCACACTTCGAATCTTAATAAGTAGACTAAGTAACATATAAGTTAGAAATTTAAATCTACTTTAGTGCGTTTACTTTAGAAAGTCATTATTATAAGATATTTACTTGTGACTAAAACTATCGTATAGGTAGTAGTATAGTTTTCGGTCTTAAGTTTTGCAGTGATTCTAACAATATCGTATAGATGGCGTATACACATGTTTTTGAAATGTTCGCAATTATCTTTATCAATATCTTTACTAACTTAGATTTAAACTTATTATAGATTAGGCTATGTTATCACGCTATTAAACTTAGGTTGTGAGAATACCTAAAAAACCGGTATGCGAGAAAGAGACAAAAAGCATAAGCAATAAACATGGTTGCCATAGTAACAAATAATGCACACATTCTCTTGTTTTAATTATTTTTTAGTTTCCACATTTCATATTTTTTACGGTGTACATTGAGCCTGCGGCCATTGCTGTCGAGAATAATTGATAAGCGTTTGTTTTTAATTTAGTTACTTTTATTTTATATCTAAAAAATTTATAAGTCATTGCTTAGGAATGACAAATTTAGCTTCGGCTTCGACGGTTATTCTCTTTCATTTCTTTTTTGTTTAATGGAATTTCACGCGTGTGAAGCCGCGCGGACGCATCTAGTTATTAGTATAAAATTTGATAGATTAGATGATTATACAAGTTGTAGTTTTCTTTTTATTTCTTTTATTTAAAACAACTTTACGAGTGCACTGACGTCATCACTAGTCGAAAACACTACTCACAATATTTTATACTATTTAATGAATCTTAATAATTAATCTTATTTAATTTAATTAATCATAATAATTAAAAACATAATAATTAAGTCATATCTTAGTTAATGTAAAAAAAGTTCTCAGTCAAATTAGCTACAACCTGTGATAATTCAGTAGTTTTGATTTTAATTTTAGATTAAGTATTAGATTTAAAATACTTTGGTACAGTTTAACATATTAAGTACAATTAAGTGACAAACACACGTCGCAATTCTTTTTAATATAGTCTTTGTTAAGTATTTATGTTAAAGATAATAGATTACGGCAATTCACAATTTATATGTAGTTGAAATAAGTTTGTAACACTTTCGAACAGTTCATAATACGTACGCTGCGAAACGAGGTCTAAATCATCCCTAATGATACTTCCCAGTGGTGCAGCAAGGAATAACGTGTACAGTGTTACGTAGGCGTGTGTGAAGGGCATAACTTTGAGCATAAACTAACAATTTACCCCTCCGTTACTGCGCGCTCTCTATTCTGCTCTCAAGTATAAGTAACTTCTAAGTAAGTGTAAGTTAATCAAACTTAGCATTATTGTGAAACTTATCAGCTTAATTTTAAATTAATAAGTTAATTATTAATGCAATAATTTTAATAATTGAAATATTACATGTAACTATAATTGTGTGGTTTTGTTAAGGGGCCAATATGTTTTAGTGTGTTTATAAAATTACGACTACGGTTATTTTTAAAAATTGTGCACGTTTAGAAATTTATTTAAATCTTTAGAGCGCATCGAATGTTAAAGAATAGATTTTACTTAAAATAAACGCAAATGAACACGAATAGTTTTTATTTAGGAAAATCTCTGTCAACTTACATTACACTAACACTGATTAAAATTGATGAATTTTAAAAGTTAGTTTTATTTGACATATTTTGATATCTGGTACTGCATCTTTCCCTTCCCGGTCGCTGAGCCAGGGGTAGATCCAAAACAAGACGAAAAGATGAAGTGCTCAGAGACATGGGTGCCTGCCAGGATGTCGAGGATAGAGGGAGGTGGAGAAGACGGACGCGGAAGGCTGACACCACCATGTGGGATGCAAGCTAAGAAGAGATAATTTTATTTAACATTTTACGTAACAAAATTAATGTACAGCTTTTTAAATAATTAAACGAATCTTAATTATTTAACAATACATAAATGTTATTCAGAATTTTTATTAATTTCCAAATAATCAATATTAAGTAATACAATCATACCTATAAACGTAAACAAACATACACACCTTATCTACATATACATAAAATAAAAGATATTACTGTGGTGGGATAAAATATAACAGTTTAATATTACGTTTGGTTAAAACTTGACTAGTTAACGATTTACAACACACACAACATACAACACTGAAAACTTATTTAGATTTAATTGTAACTAATTACGCATAACAAATGTGTAGCCTGTCCTCTGTGATGATGATATTCTCCTCGACGTGTTTGTCAACGGCGAACCTTGCTGTCTCCACGAGGTCTGAGGTAACTTGCAAATCGGAACTTAGTCTTAAAGGTCCGGTCACACGGAACACAGTTGCGGCCTGAGTCGTTTGTGACGTAATCCGTCAAAAGTGAACAATCCGAGGGTACATGACAGTTAAATCCGAATTTAGGTCCGGTGATATCTTAACATGTGATAAAGTCTACAGAAGACGTCTAATTGAAAGTCGATTTTCTTAATATCATATTGTGCAATTTATAAATTGACACAATATGACATGTCTTCTAACACAGAGGGCGTTAACCTCAACAAAAGGTCTCCTGTGACTGTGTTTATACAAGTTAAAGCCTAACTGTAGACAGAAAAAAATATTTTCTAAACCTGGTGTCATGTAAGTGCCGCTACATTAATAAACTCTATACAAGAAAACATTTTACTAAAATTTTCACAATGATCAACGATTTATTTAGATTTACCATGTTTAAGAATATCTTAATTCATAAAAATAGAACCAAGCAAATTATATCCATTATTTATTATAGGAAAATTAGTATTTGAGTCCTTTTAGTAATTAATATAATTCTAGTATTCAAGAGATTTTATAGAAGAGATAAATTCCCAACTATGTTTTTTTAATTTTAGTGTTTTTAACTTCCCATGTGGTTCATGTAAGTTCGGCTTAGATTATGTTTACATTATTAAGATAAATTTATAATAATTTTAAATTAACTTGAAATGACAACGTAAAATATATTAAAACAACGTCTAGCCTCGGTAATCAAACATAAATCCTAGCGTTTACTAAAATAAATTAATATTTGATGACAATTACTGAACTATTAAAATACTAACCTATGTCAAAATTAACAATTAAAGCACCGTCATGAATCCAGTATACTGCATAATTAATAACAATAATTAAAAAAGTTCTTACTATGAAAAATAACACTATTTGTGCAAACTTACTTAACACTAATTGTGTCATATTTATTTATCAACTAACTTCAATTCAATAAATAAATGTGAATAAATCTTGCTTATAGACGAATTCAATAGAAATGAGAAATTAAAACAAACCTATCTAAACAATTTTATTTATGTTGCTGTAGTTATATACTTAAAGAAACATATTTCTATCACAAATTTAAATTCCTTTCTAAAAAAACCATAGACAATAAATTTCTCATTTCTATTAAATTTGAAGAAATAAATCTCATTCAAAACAAATGCCTCTATTAACAAAGTCAGTGTCAACAGATTTCTTTCATACCACCAAAAAGACTATTAATGGGTTTTCATATTGTATGATCATAAAAGTATTCACAATTTATGTTATTATAATAAATAAAGCTAACACCAGCTTCGTGTTCGTAGTAAAATTACTTACACCTACAGTGCTGTTTAAATGCTTATATCATGATTTGTTAATACTTTCGTTTCAAGCGGTCTCGCGGCCTTTGCCCTCCGTTTTAATTGAATGCGCCAGCCACAGCGCCAAAATGATGCCGGCGATCTGAAAAAAACAAATAAAATAAAAATAAATTAAAAATAAATTTTAATCACTTACATCTGAGTTGACAGCAATTGATTGGATGCTGTTTTTGTATATTTTTTAAGGAACATAGTACGTCGTACCATATACTGAAAGTGACATTGATTCGAGGCGTATTTGATGTCAGTAGGTTCAATTCCCCATTCAACAGGTTCTACTAAACTAACGTCAGCTAATATGTCTTGTCTTTAAGTCTTAATAAGAAAATAGATGGTATTAAAAGCGCCAGTTGTCACTTGTTTAAGCACTCAGAGTCCTTTGTAAGCCCTTAATGAACAATTAGCATGAAAGTTAATACTATAAGTTTCCAACTAACCTAATAACCAATGAACGACTGTGTTTGTGATAGTAAAGTATATTGTTTCTATAATTACTAACCTCTAAAAAGCAGAAGAGTATACCGCAGACGATGACAGACAGTCCAGCGCTGTGTACAGTGCTGAGCACTTTGTCCTCGCAGCCCTCTTTATAGTACTTCTCCATGGAGAGGCAGTCAGAGCGCTTGATCTCGTCCACCTCGTCCGAGTTGTCCGGCGGGCAGCAACTGAAGGATGGCTTCAAGCGCGGTTCAGAAGCGCCATAGTTCTCAGGCCCGGTCACACCGCAACATTCCAACTGGAAATTTATGTTTGAATAATATTATTAGAGACATTTGTTCCAAGAACATTTTTCTGTAACTGTAACTAAATAATCCTTTACAAAATCTTATAGAATGTTCTTTTAAAAAATGAAGTATAGTATACTGACGTTGCTCTGCACCCGGTCCCAGAACTCCCTGTAGACAGAGTCCTCCTCCCGAGTAGATTTGTTCTTGATGAAGGAGGCCCGCAGCTGAGTCTTCATTGTTCCCTCGATCTGAGGCCGGAGCGCCGCGGCCGCGATGCCCACTGATAGCTCCAGTAGGATAATGATTATGAGACACCCTGCGAACTAAAAGAGGAAACATTTTGAAATGGTTTCATTAGTTTCATTAAAATCCTTCCTAACGTATATCGAAATCAGTAAAAATAGCAGGAAATGTAGTACATAATAAATACAGTTATGTACGATGGTGACGTAGGAATATTTTAAGGTGTGCTTTTCCGATGGTATGTCTCTTATATAGGACACTGACGTAATCTTTAGACATTGAGTTCGACGACATCGAGTCGTGGCGATCCCATTCTAATGTGGGTCAGGGATGATGGATCGCTAAATGTCACGGAACAACATTTCAATGGAAGTTATTGTATTTTTTACTTTTAAAAAATTTTGTTGAACAATATTACTCTTATACAATTGTCATAATTTGCTTATTACTGTTGTGGAATGACCGTCGTGTGGATCATAGAATAGAAAATGGGTGCACGGTCCCTTCGATGACCATTTTTTCGTGATTCAAAATAATGTTTGTGATATAATCTGTAGCGAAAATACTACAATAGAAATAAGTAGTACAACCGTGTCTAGTCAACGTTGACCCGCTTTATAAATTCAGAAATAAACATGAAGTCATAATGATGGAAATAGACGGAGCCCACTTGATGTTGTTAAATGAAAGAAATTATTACACGAGCATTTTTTTCTGTAATGGAAGAAGCTATTAATCTCTGACGCATTCAGATCACTGGCTACTAGTTCGACTGTTGACGCCTATTTAGTAGATCTGAGTAACTAATATTAGCATGTTTTGCAACATACATTAAAAAAGACTAAAATAGGCGAGAGTGTATAAAACGTAATCAGATAGACAACTGATTTCTTCAAGTTAGAAGACATATATCAAAAAAAGATATTTGTAAGCAGATGTGATGGTAATGATGATTGGCACCGTGTAAGGCTTTACAAGAATAAAATGATATAACGGTCATGTTCCCAAGATTGAGTCGTAGGTAGATAGCGCAAATTCATAATACTTACGATGTAAAGGAGTTTAGGGCTTTCCTTCCAAGCACCGAAGCAACCGAAAGCAGCGACGATGATGATTAGGACTCCGATAGCAATGAGCACGGCATCCGTCTCGTGGCCCGTCGTCTCCATGCCCGCGAAGCCCTGCAGCATGCCCAGGTCCACGCATGCTGTCGCTATTATCACGATACCGAAGATCTGAGGATAGAGACCGTGTTATATGTATTGTAGTTATAGGCACAGAATACTGAAGTTGTTCTAGCATAAATCCAGGTACGATTTGCTACTCGTATTATTTAAGTAAAGGAAAAAATATCTTTAAAAACATGTAGCACATTTTGAAACATTACGCGCCAACCCCACATAAGTGCGATAAAGACACAGATGATGTATGCATCCTGTCCTTCTTTTTCGAAAGAGGGCGCTATTGATTGAATTGTTTTAAAACAGTTTAATAACATCATTGTTAATACAAAATACGCGTTAGTCATAAACGTACCAATTCTACAATTACAAGCTTACTACCTTTGTTTTGCCGTTTTGTGTCCATCAATATATAAATTCAATCGTTCAATCACAATAAGTACCTTTGTCTTGTATAAAAAATAACCTTGAACTGCGTGTATTTCATCTCATTGTTAATAAGTCTTTCGTGTTACAAACCCACGCGTATTTAGTTACACTATCGTAATTGTAAACTTTATTGCTTAGATGATAAGTGTTAAATTCCAATTAGAAATATGATAGGTACAGTCTTTTTAAAAACAGTGAACGGTTGATTATACACAATCGGTACACATGGTTAATCAAACGGATATTTCGTAAATGTTGATTCACATGGGATTTCGTGTGTTTAAAATCGTGTTCTGAACAAACCTAAAATATAATAATTTATTTTTCCTTACAGCAAATCGTTCAGTATCTCACAAATCGCAGTATCTTTGTTCTACTGATTGAATAAAATAATTTTGAGGTTATACGTAATTAAATATTTAAACTATTAGAAACCTCTTAAATTTACTATTTCTATAGTATTTTAATAATTTGTTACTAAAACACATAATAAATTATTTATTATTTAATTTGATTATTTGTTAAAATTACTTTGTCTTCAAAATATCTTCTAGTCTGAAGAACACTTCATTATTTATTTAATTTAACTTGCATTCGAACGAGTCTGCTATTCTGTGTTGTTATTCTTTGACCGAGGGTAAAAAATAGGTCATATTACCATAACAGAGACGTCTGACGCCACGCTGTGGGCCGTGTACTGGACGAACTGATGGGAGTCCGACTGTCTTGTGTTTATGTTGTGTTACTTAACACGTTCGCTGTAGCATACATTTTAGCATACTTCAGTCCGTACGGTACGAGGTCTTATCGACCCTTTCCTTGACTAGATGTTAATGCGGAACGCGGTTCATTAGACCCCATCTCCCGTAACAAAGTTATGCCCTTCGCATCATAGAGAGGTACACGTTTTTCCTTGCCACAGGGAAGCTGCGTTAGGGATGATTTAGAACTCGTTTGGCAGCGAATGTGTTAAGACCATGTTATAATAAAAAGTAACTGTAGGTGAATGATTTCCGACTAAAGAGTCTGAATAGAGAAGAAGAGAGAATAAGTAGTTCGGGTTTCTACCATTTAGGTAGACGGTTTAGATATATGTAGGAGAATAGGCGTGAGAAGAGAATGAATGGAAATGATGGCTGATAGAGATGTATGGAGTGTGCCGATACTACATATGGAAAACGGCAATTTGATAATTACTTGTTATTAACAACAATATTGATTCGAGTTTTCAATTGGTTTATCAAGCATGATATAGAGACTGCAATTTAAAGTTTTATTTATAATCAATTAAACAGAACATAGTTACTTTTTCTCGGTGTGTTTTATTGACTTCAAACAGGAGGTGGTTCTCAATTCGTCTGTATTTTTTTTATGCTATATTAAATACATACCGATTATTCGTATTAAAAGAGGTCAAGTACGATATTAAATGCGTATTTCTTATGGTCAATACAACGTGTACCAGTAGATACGTAAATGGTTGTTGGTCCCGCGGGGCCGGCGACTGCGGTGTGACCAAATATGACAAAAATATTTATACAAATTTATTACACTTGTACTATGACTAATGATCGGATACCATTTGTTTTAAATGGAACACGCTTTTAGAAATTGAGGTGCGGTTTTCACTATATCGCAATTTATTATGTTTTACAATTCCATCAGCTTTTAATGTTTACTTATCTTAAATCCATCTTTGTTAGATTATGTCTATTTTTGAATAAAATAGATTGACTTAACTTAAAGTCCTAAAACTCCGTAGTGGAACAGAGGGCGGGGCAGGGACGTAATAGATAAGCACACCATACTTGTGAGTTAGAACATAATAATAATGACGATGAAAAGTTGAATATTTAATTAGATTGCAACATTCTTGTGTTATGGAAATACTTAAAGGTCAGTTTTCCTCAAATGAAAATAGAAAAGATAAAGGCAATGTTGCGTTAGAAATTTGAAACTCCATCGCATTCCTAATTCAATTAAATTCTAACACCATTGGGAGGTCACTTCATTTCCGGACTGAATTTATATTTGAATAAAATCATTGTAAGAGACGCGGCCGCACAACAACGTCATTGATAGAGCCAGTGCATATTCCACAGGTGCATACAAACCTACACAATAACTTGGTCCAATTACCGCGAGTGAGCAGCCGTGACAATGCGCACTCAATTTACCTTGACTTGATGACGGATGACGTCATTATGAGATCACTCTGAAGCCCATTGATCTGTCATTGAGTCACGAGCAAATGGAATCATTAATAAAGTCGAGTTTGGACTTCACGGTTGAAAATGACCGCAAGAAAGCTACAGTGTGTATTAAAATAATAAAAGTAGAGTTTAATCTCTGTAATCAGAAGTTCATTATCTACAAAACTCATATAATACAACATTTTTATTGCTGAATATCATCCGATATGGTCTAGTGGCTAGGATACCTGGCTCTCACCCAGGAGGCTCGGGTTCGATTCCCGGTATCGGAA
>JAODUI010000027.1:1010176-1023854 GCA_027563995.1 Papilio gigon
TTTAAAGCAATTAATTCATAGTAATTGTTGACTAATAATGAGAGTTGATTGTAAAAACTAACTAACATAACTGTTCAGAATAATTTCATTCTTATTCGTTATCAAATAAAGACTAAATTAAGATAACGGAGCCATGTCAATTCGAGAAGATGTTCAGCGTTTTTTTTACTTATCTTCTGAATATTATTAGATAAAGTGAATTGACGTTGTAAATTAATGGTAACTTAATTTCTATAGTAATATGATAAAAAATGTTGCAGCCTAAATATTTTAAAATTCACGAGTTTTTGTATAGTTTTTTTTTTTATTGAAATGCGATATAGTTACAATGCGGCATAAATAAAATAACTTTTTGTTGCTATTATTTTGAACAGTACAAAGTGTGCAGAACCCTAATAATGAAGGATCTTGTTAAACTAATTATTTTCATAAAAGAAAAACCTGTAAAAGCTCGTAACTCACGGAGTAGTCGCTGTAGTTCATTATGACATTTTTATCAGGTAGGTTTGGTTTTTCTTTTTTTTTTTTGTTACAACTTAATGGCTTTGAACCTGACACGAATTTAATTATGTTTCGAAGACCATTGCCACCACGTAACCTTGATTGAATCACGGCTTTAAGGTATCGTAATAAAATATTAAATTTTTGTTTAACATTAGTTATTAATTTTCTTCATCACTAATGACATTGGATGAAGAAAATGATGATGATGGTCTTCAGTACTAATGTAAATTTAATTAATTTTTAGTACAATGTTAATTGACTATTTTAATAGTTGTATTGATACAAAAAAGATGAAAAAGTATAGGAATGCAGTGGAATATAAAATTTCTGTAAGTCTTAATTTGTCCTTAATATTCTGTGTCTGGCGCAAGTATTTTGAAGCACCAATAGCCTAATGGTTAAGGGTACGGACTACTGTTCTAGCGGTCGAGGGTTCAAATCCCACCATCGTGAACCATATCCTGAAACAAGCTTGTTCACGTTTATCAGGAATGGTTACAAGAAATATTAGTAAATTAACAAAAATTAACTAAAATACTGTTTAAATTTTTTCGGTTTAAAGATGAACAGCGTCACAAATTCAACAGAACGACAAACATCACTAATTTCAACCAAATTAATTTTAAATTAAAATCATTATTATGTGACCAATCTGTTTCCACCTATATTGTGACAGCTCGTCCCATGAGGAGTACCTGCATACGAGTGTCTTCAATCTTTAGTGCCAACACATACAATTGGAACACATTAAGTACTTCTTGCAAATTTATACCATAGCCTTGAGCTGTCGGCGGTGGGGTGGCGACCATTGTGCGTGGTGTTGTGGTCGCGGTTGCCATGGCCACCTGGTGGTAGCACCAACCAGCCTTTACAGCGGTGACCTAGCACCGGACAGTCGACATCAAAAGTTATTCAATAGTGTTATGGATATTTTTCATGTTCTTCGTGACAAACGAATAAAGCACTGAACGAAATTTATTTATTAATATTTTTGTGATTACAATAATTTCTGATATTTTAATAACTGCCTATAAAAAGTATTTAATAGAATTGAATTACAAACCATAGTAAATATTACCATTGTTTTTATCGCTCTTTGGTTCCGTTTAAAGACATATTTTTTCAAATATTTTTGTTTAAATTTTGTCTTAACCAGTTCTTCGCGACACAGGCTGCCCCCTATGCGAGGGTCCTGGATGTAATACAGTAAAGTCATTGTACATTGTAAACAAATCATTTTTCATTAAAATATAGCTTGTAACATTACACTTGTGTTGGTGTCAGTACTTATAACTACCACTTTCTCGATCAAGCACCGCAATAAAGGCTAGACTCTTAAATTTTGATATAATCTAAACTTGTGTACCTATTTCGGGCCATGCCTACACAATCAAACTTTACTAAAGTCTGATAAAACTCCTTGATGTAAACGTTATTGTATGTTTTTAGACTTACACCGAGACTAAACATAAAAAAAGCTATGCTAAATTATAAAGTATCAAAAGATGGATTTTTTTCATCATCTAGATAAATAGACAAGATTCTTTCACTTTAAAGTTAGGGTTGGCTCAGAAGTGCTCTTTGCCAACCCTAAATGTGGTGATCTCTGAGGCAAATGTACAATATAGGGTCTGACGCCGCTGATATCATGACGTCTGTGTCGGTTTTATAACAAAGTGATATATAATATATAAGGAGGCGTGGTATCAAATCGCTACAATCTCATATAAACATTTAGCACTGCTATATTTACGCACGTCGATACGTCTGATGTGCTAACTGCTTTATTGAGGCGACGTCTGTTTATTGTTCTAGCATTTATTTAAACCTCGTTCACTTCACGATAAAAATATTATCTTGTATTAAAGAGAGAGCGGCGCGCTCGCCACTCCGTTATGACGTCTATTTCTGTTTTTGTTTAAATTATGTCAATAACATATCTTTATTTGAAATTCATTGTCAGTGGTGTTCGGGAAGCTGCGTTGATTTGTTCTACGGGTGAGTTGTATTTTTGATATTATAATCCGTCTACTGACCTGACCACCAGCGTGCTCCTTTTACTGCAAAGGTCCGCACAGTATTCTACCATATATCTCTATTAGTCGTATAATATTAACCTAACTTATGTAACAAATACACTAACATACAAAGTGACTTTTGTATTTTGCGTATTAGAAAATCATTCGACAATCGAAAACACAGATTAACAGTAATATTTAACTTGATCTAGCGTTTTTTTATATAATCACAAAGCGTAGCAATGTTATTCAAGGAAATGCAATGCAGAATTATTTAGTAAATTAGTTCGTCTACAAGAGCGTGTTTGTTCCGGTTAATCCCCGAAACAGCTGGTATGATTTTGACGGGACTTTTACTGAAGGTTAGCTGCGAAATACTTTTGTTAATTTCACGCAAAGAAAGTCGCGAGCAACTATTAGTTATTTAATAAAACCGCATTTTAAAGATAAACTTAATCAGTTAACTCTTGTGGTATTACCGTCGGTTTCCACTAGGGACAACTTTTTACGACCCACGCAGTCTCTTTTGCAAAAACTGACATCTCAATGTTATGTTTGGTGATGGTGCTACAGCAGTGTAAGCTCACGGTTATACTCGTCTGTACCCGTTATCTACGTGTTGAGTTTATTTAAATATTTAATTAAATATGATTCAGAATTAAGACATTTTATTAAATTGTAAAACGTTATCTTACACAAAAAGATTATTCTTTTACAGCTTTTAGTATTTTACAATGGAATTTCCCTGTTTAATTAAATTATAACCTTAAAAAATAACTACTAATCAACTATAGGACTAACCCGGTCTAAATCGATTTAGCTAAGTGTTGTCATATTTATATACTTATTTACGTCACTTCACGGTTTCGCTCGACTTCCTCTAAGATTCATAAAGCATTGAATGCATTCAAACGCCACGTTTACGACACATTCAAAAATATTTGAACAAAGCCGATAGTTCCGCATTACAGAAGACATGAGTGTTGCCCACAGAAACCTATAAAATTGCCAAGTTTTTAAACAAATATCATAATTTGATAAGAATTCAATGTTAATTGCAACATGACAAAACAGTAACTCTAGAAAACGATATATTATTTGTACAGGTAATAACTATGAAGAGGCGGGCAATGCATCCGAGGTTCCTCTGGGGTTGCGTCCATCCATGGGCTTCTATGATCTTGTAATCCCGTCGCTCGTTTGGCCCTTCTCATATAAAAATGTAATCAGTATGTGTCTTCCAAACTATGTTCTTAATCTATGACAAATTTCAGCGAGACCCGTTAAAGTGTTCTGGAGATATATGTGTGGTTGTAATAACAATTATCCATCCATCTAAAATAACGCATTAATAGAGTAATATTAATTATATTGTTAACACTGTAACAAATGAAAGACTGTTGCCCTAACGTTTCCAAACGTAGCGAGTATTGAACTGGCCCATCATTAAAAAATCCGACGTTATAAATATTCTCTCACGACTTCATACTTTCGTTTATCATGTCACGGATACAGAATATGTTATTCAAATATTTGCTGCTATCGTCTTGAATTACCTTAATTTTTTTTCACAATATTCAAAAACGAACGTTCTCTTTTGTTTCTAAACAGAAGAAAAACTACCGCTGCATGCAATGGCAGCAATAGTTTATTAATATAAATAACAAACTTATCTGTATCCTATCCTTATTTTCTGACACAAAACAAATAAAGATGTAAACCCGCGTAGGTTTCTACTGTTGAAAAACGAGAGCAGTCTTCTTGATAGCGTTGCCATAACAAAATATATTTTTGTACAGTAAAATAGAAGTTAATTTTTTGTATTATATATGTTATATTAGTAGATATATTATTATATTTGTAGATTTTTGTTTATTCACTAACATTTCTTGCAAAAGTTCCTGGTAAGCTTGAAAAAGCTTGTGTTAGGATATGGTTCACGAAAATAGTCGAATGTTGGGATACGAACGCGCGACCGCTAGATCGGTAGTCCGTACCCATAACTATTAGGCTATTGGCGCTTCAAACAAAAAGTTCTTTGCGTCCGATGTTTGTAATGTTCGCCATGTTGGGAAAAGTATTTGAAAAAGATCGCTCCCAATTTCACAATGCTTGAATGAATCCGCAATGAATAACTTTATACCCCATTATAGTGTTGAAGCGATGCGTCGGTCCGTTGGTGCGTTGGTCCGTTGCGGCGGCATTGTGTGTTACAATATGCTTATATACGCAGGCGGGGCGAATGCTGCGCTCACAGTACTCCCGCCCGCCGCCGCGCACTGGGAAGACATGGGAAAGTCAGGCAAGGCTCAAGGTAACTGCTTTTATTGCTTATAAAATAGTAATTGAATAGTCTCACAAAATAGTAAATACTCATTTGTATGAAGAGAGCAGTGTAAATCACTAAAATCATGACGTTTGCTCAACTTTTAGCAATTTACATCACAAAATTATAGTCTTTACAGCTTTGATCTTATTTGTATGTCGTATTTTTATCGTGTTCTTTTTTATGTGTATAGCGAAAGAGCCAGAAGCGGTGATGAGCGATGCGGCCGCGCAGCGTAGCGGTCACGGCGGTCACGGGGTGCTCGGCGGTCACGGGGAGGGCCTGGGCAAGATGTACGCGCCGCAGTTCCGAAGGCTGAAGGGAAACGGTTGCTGCGCCATGTGCTTTACGATACTGTTCCTCGCTATTGGATTCCTTACAGTGGTATGTTTTAAATCTTTTTTAAACTACTGCTAGTCGCATTACATCCCATAAACCGGTATTTTAACCGGAGGGAAGTAATTTTTGTAATGTATATTAGAAATATATATTTTGGTTTCTATATGAAAGTTTAAGTTAGTAGGAAATGTCCATGTTCACCCGTTTTAAAAGGTTAAATATCGTAATGTTTCACAGCATATCGAAGGCGAATAGTTTTCGAGCCATAAACTTAAAACCCTCTTCCACCAACTCGAAGCTAACGTGTATACCTTCTCTTTCAGATACAATCAATCGCAGTCATAGTGGTGTCGGTGACATCAGCCCTGGCCATCAAGATCTACAGCGATGACCTATCGGAGCGCCTAGTGGCCATCGTGGTTATGCTGGTTACCGCCGCGATCACCATCTCCGTTGTAATCTACGGCTCCATCGGCGCCGTCAGGAAGCAGAGAAGACCTGTGCAATCGGTAACTATAACTCATCGGTATATCACATGATTTAAAGGCGTAAAGGTTAAGTTTTTCGTTAGGTCTGACATGTTTAAAAAAAACAGACAGTGCAAGTTTTAAATTAAAAAAAAATAAGGCACTACACACTTTTATTGTAGACTGTGTGTTACATTTTAAACAAGCTTTAAAAAAGCTGAAATTAAAGAAGTACTTTCATATCCGAAAGTTACTTTAATCTTTGGTCTTTTGTGTTTATGTAGGCGTCCTTGAATTGTGTAAAGGTCAGCCTTTAGTCCTGGAAACTCGGTGGCTAGATTAGTACATTGAATTAACCACAAGTGGTTTTATTATGTTAAACAAAATGGTGATAGCGTGCCGATTTAGTGTGCGGTTTTGACGCATAATTGTTTTATAAATGTCTATTATATTACAATGAAAAAATGAAACAATAAGGTTATATTATTTATTATTAATTGATTTAAATAACACGTCGGTCTCAAAAACTACCTTTTCCATATTCATTAACGAATAAAAGATAGATCGTAACATAAAACCATCTTTACTCCACAAAAAAAATAACTTTTTTTTACATTATGAGTCGCAGATAGGAAGTTTTTAATTCGCCGCACGTTTGCCCCCTATTGTTAAAAAAAAAAACGAATTGTCTACGTTCATAGTACGTTAGAGGTACGTACTTATTCTATTCTACAGTAAACGATGCAAATATATTATTAGTTAAATCTAGTGAAGTAACTAACGTAAAATGAAAATGACTAACGAATTGAAGTAATTAACATCAAGCTTTTCCAAGTAAATCAGGGTTGTTAACACTGCTGTGACCTTGGGGGAATGAAATTAATGTATTCAAGTTTGTTAGGGGTTCCACGTCTGATTGTTGTGTTAGGATATGATATGATGTCCTCTTAAATTAGTTAGTTCTTGACCAGTGTGTAACCCCCCTCCCCCCTTTAAGAGTAAGTTCGGTTTTGCAAGTCACCTAAGATCCCACTCCCGGAGATAACAACGTTCGCCAATGACGAATACGTCACGGGGGCTGTCATCATACCGGTGACTTTTTATAAACGGGATTAAAAAAGTAGTAAGTAACTCATGCGTTCTCGTGGCAATTTTTACGTAAATCCGTTTAAATGTTTTGGAGATACGTAATAACAAAAATTCATCCATCCAAACATTGGTATTCAAAACATATCTACTAGAATTTTTTTAAATAGTAAGTTTTCGCACTTTAATTTACGTTCATTTGTTTCTTGTTTTTGTCGTAATACATTTGTTAGATATAACAACTGTTTGAGTGTCCTCCAATGGCACTGATAGCTGGTTGCCGCAGGGTTCGGTGGAATAGTACACGATGTTAAGGCACGAAGTAAAGTAGCATATCACGCAACCTCAATCAACGTGTTTGCGACCGTGTTAAAGATTCAGATTTAATTAGATATAACAAAAAAAATATCCCATAAATCGGGATATCTCAACATATCATAACAATCTCAGGAAATATTGGAACAACATTTTTAACCAGTTAGAAAAGAGAAAGAGAAGGCTCTTTCTCTTTTCTAATTGGTTAAAAATGATCGTCAACTTTTTGGTCATCAAGAATATCTATTATTTTTCTACAGGCGCTTAAAACGTGAAATTTTATAATAAAATATGTTTTTACTAGGCAATCTCGGTGCTAGTCGTCGTAGCAGTGATCCAAGCGGTGATACTAAGCGTATCTTTGGACGTGAAACCAGACGATGAGGTGAAGCTGGGCCGTTCTCTCTCTGATTCCTTCAAGCTGGCACGCGACGATAATCCCAGACACGTGAAGATCTGGGCTCGGACACAGCATGAAGTGAGTTCTGGTACTTTTCATGACGTAATCTAAAGGCTAGGAAGTGAATTTGTTACGGTGAATCTTGGACTCCTAGAATCTCTTGTCCACCAGCATACGTGACGAGTTCTCAGACGTCTGCTATTTTACTGGTCGAAAATAATAGCAAAAGTATTGTCCGTATAAATAGCTGAACGGCGAAGTGAAGTACAGATTGTTGATATTTACTTCAGTATATTAGTGTAAATGCTAGTATGAAAAGTTTTTTGCTTGCGATGTTACATATTATTTTTTCGCCGTCACTAACAATCTAATATCTTTTAGCTTGGCTGCTGCGGTGTGTACTCGGCGGAAGATTACCGAGCTCCTAACTTCCCGTCTTACTTCGCAGCCAATGTCCCTATATCCTGCTGTCCTTCCTACGACCCCGACAGGTCGGAGCTCGTGCAGGAACGAGAGAGAGAATCTTGCAAAGCCAAGAAGGAATACTACGATATTGGATGTAGAAACCTTATCATAAATGTATTCAAAGAAACATTGCAAACTCTATTTATCGTATCTATGTTCGAGATTCTGCTAGAGGTGAGATTTATTTTCGTTTTTAAAAGAAATAAGTTTATATTCCTGACAGTTGGTACGATTTCTATCGACAATTTAAAATATCATGATCTAAATAACGTATTAGTTAACCGCTTTTCTTTGTTACGTGTTTAAAAATATTTTTTGATTGTAGATGAGTTACAAATGTCAAAGTTAAAAAAAAAACATCTTAAGCGCCTGTAGTATAAAAATAGACAAAGTACTTAAAAGATGTTTTTATGTAAAATAATTCATCAATGTTTTAATGCTATTTTTGCAGATAATCCTAATAATAATAGGAGCAATAGTAGCAAGGAAAAATAAAGACAAACTCATGAACCGAAATGACATCTCCCCGATCGATGAAGTGATTACAACAGAAAATAAAAAGGGAAAAGGCAAATCGTGAACTAAACGGTTTTTTGCAATTGAACTGCCAGACAACGCGCAACAGACTACATCGAATTTATTATAATAATGACTTGGTACTTTAACTATTATTTTATATTTGTAGATAATAAAAACTACTAAAAATTACTTTTTTGGCCTTTTGCAAAGTACAAAGTATTGGGTTCTGGAAATTAAATCTATTTGGTCGGATACGCTTACGGATAGTTTTTATTTTTAATTATAAGGCATTTTGTACAAATCGCTGTAAAATAACTATAAATAAACGCTAATGAGACATTTCTTTTGTTTTCTTGTTAACTGCCATCTATGGGCAGATATTAAGCACAATTTCAGAGACACATTGAGTTTCATAAAACTAACACTAGGTGACGCTGTTAGAAATTTGTTTAAAACTAACAACTAAGTCTGTAAATAAACGCTTTTAATTCTGACATGAATTGATCAAGCAATGATTTATTTTGAGAAGTTATGAAACCATAAAATTATATTTAGGCAATTTTGAATTCTAATAAAATTATAATTTTATACCACTTAGTACAGCATCGATGGTTCAGTGGTAGAATGCTCGCCTGCCACGCGGGCGGCCCGGGTTCGATTCCCGGTCGATGCAGTATCTTTTTTTTTATTTTTGGACTATTTTAAAAACTCATCAAAAAAAAGCAAGCAAGTATTCAGAAAGCCACTAAGTACCAAAAATGTGATCACAAACAAGTTCGCGCAGCGTGGGTGGTTCTCCCACAAGATAGACATGATCAAGGTTGCGGGAGTGATCTGGCTGAGGGACCGAGGACCAGTCTCTGAGGGAGGTTAACGCCAAGCTGTGAAAGAGATGTGGCTCAAACGAAGGTGTATTTTTAAATATCCGAAATACACTACGAAAGAGAAGAACATCAAGCAAATTAGGCCTGTACCTGTCTATACCAATAAGAAAAACGACTTCAACAATAAATTACCTGTACAATGCAACGTATTTTATTACCTTATAACGGAACATAATGTTTTCTTTGATAAGAGCTAATTATGAAAGACTAAGTGATTTTTAAATTAGTATTAATTAACCCATTAGTCGGACACAATACAACCAAATTTCGCGATAATGTACACTTTCTGTTGACATGAATAAAGACGCTGTTAGCTTCTGGAATACAATTTACATTTTCTACTTTATTGACATTTCTATATCATGTAAGTTTGCACAATTTAATGCTGAATTAAATATTAACGTATCATGCACAGACGAGAACATTAAACGTGGTATACGGAAGGAGAACCGCATACTGTGGAAAGCATTGGCAAAGGCCTACGTCCAGCTGTGGGCAGTGGGGTTGGTTAGTGTAAAAATACTAGTAAAATGGAAGTGATCTATTGCTCTTCACAATACTGCTCTCTTAGCTTATATATCAGTATAGCAAAATTTGCAAACAATCTAAAATATCGGGACAATCCACGACTCCAAAGAGATTTAAATACGTGTATTACTAGTTATAGAGCGGGCATTATGAGCATTTAAAAAATTAACGCACAATCGCTGTCAATCACTGAATAGTGAAAAGAACGTAACGTCTGGGCGTGTCGAACGAAATTATACACATTTTGGAGAGGATGTTTTAGACCGCCATGTTTATACTTATGATATAAAATAACCAATTATTGAAGTAACAAAATATATCACGGAATTCTTTTGTTTCATTGATTTTCAGTACCACCATTATATTGCCATCATCAAATAAACACAAGCGACTGCGGCGGTCCCCCGACACCCGTGTTCTCGTACTACAAGCCCGGCTCCAGGTGCGAGATAGAGATATGGAGAGGATGTGCAACGTTCAATAAATTCGATGACGAGTATCAATGCGTCCATACTTGTATATTTCCGTTTTTAAAATCATCTCAAGAATCGTCAGTTGAATTATTAATGCACAATGAAAGTAAGTTTAATTAAGATTATTTTGTATGCTTTGCCACAGTGAAGAGATTCATTTCCCAACATAGAGGTGCCTGCACGCAAGAGGTTCTCAAAATAAACATCTTTACGTAGATAAATAGACAACTTGTAGACCCATATAGATTAACAGTAGTCTCTTGAACAATTATTATCATATTTCCAATGCATACATTACTTTCAGGCCACTGCAACAAAGATTTAAATACAACAAAATGTACAGACGAAATAGTTCCCGTATATACATACAAAAGAAAGTTGAAGAGATGCGTACAAGCCGAGTGGAAAGGTTGTAGCACCGACAATAAATTTGCGGACGAAACAAGTTGCATAGCCAGTTGTATTCCCAGTAGAAATGAGACAAATTTCATAAAAAAACTAAGCCATTTAGTTCAGAATGACGCGAATAATATCAATTCAGTACTGAATAAGATTTTAAAACACGATATTGAAGAATTGAAGTTAACGACAGAATTTGTTCCAGAAGAAACGAATGTTGATAACAAAAGTTTAACTGATTTGGCAAACAATGATGACGTAGATGATGTATCGAACATAACAACAGCTCGAAATACAGCAGCGGGTAAAGTCGATGAAAAAACCGAAGAGACAACCAGCCTTACAACCATCTCAACAACAACGGAGTTAATAACTTCAGCAGAAACAGAGCCCTCAACAACTTTGACTACATTAACAACAACTGTAGAACCAACAACAACTGTAGAACCAACAACAACTGTAGAACCAACAACAACTGAAGCACCAATAACACAAATAGCAACAGAATCACCAACTACAACAACTACGACTGCGGTACCAACGACAACATCAACTTCAGAATCAACTCCCGTATCAACTACAGCAACATCTTCAGCGCCGACTTCAGCATCAACTTCCCCATTAACTTCAGCGCCCACAACAACATCAACTACAACAACAACAACAACACCGACCACAACTACCACACAACCGACGGGAACAGTCGAAGAAGTTGTCGTGCCTACTGTTGATGATTATGACAACGATTAATAAATGCTCACCAAGCCTCCTAATTATCTGAGGTAGACAGAACAATATAGGATAAGAATCCTTTTGAAATCATTGAAGAAATTACATAGATTTGGTATCTATTGATATATTCTTCTTTTAAAAAATAGAGTAAATAATATTGCGACAATTGAAATAAATATAACGGCACCGAAACCAACGTTGTCTAGTTGAGAACATTAATTTTATTTATATGCTCATTGAGTGCAAAAGATAAAGAAAAGTTACGAGACGTGCTCCTCGCTTTATCCCGTCAATTATCGGCATTGAATCCGACCTGCACAGATAAATTTATCTCCGGCCTATAGTTGACAATCCAATATAACGACGTCAGTTTCTCAATACAAGGAAATAAGGACGATTTACACTGCACACTGTTAATAATAAAACAATTTTTTTTGTTCGAATCCTGCAATATATTTTCTCTAACGTCTTTAGGAATATTCTTGCAAAATATTAACATAGTATGCGGTTTAGAAACGCGAGTTAGATAGACACTAATTTTTACATATGTTGAATTAAGACATTGTTGTGTAATTTATGAATGCACTCCCGGGAAATTACTAAATCCAATTTAGTAATTTAATACCATTCACAAAGACGCGACGTGATAATTCAAGATGGCGCCAAGCAATCGAAATTCACAATGTAATGTCCATTAGTTGTGAAATATAATAAAAATCCAAGTTCACAAGTCATCTGATTGTATCAGTTGCAGTCAAATCGTGCGCATCGGCCGTTTGTAATCTGCCTAAACTAGCTAGCCAGTCCGCAATTCTTTTTGTGGTACACAGAAAATGACCGCCAGTAAAATTTCACTTTTACAAAGTTTTAAAATATAGACTGACATCTTAAACTAAATGATGACAGCTAACGCCCCTTGTCATATTAAAACATGTGGTTAAGACGGTGTCACGAGATCATTTTCGTCATGTTATTGTTGATCTTACTATATTTTTGTGTGTTCTTTTCAATGCATATGTTGGCTTTACACATCTTCTGACAGAACTTACCGCGACAACAGCGCCTCTACCGGCCCGAATCGAATTCATTCGATGTGAATATTTCCATGTGTTTATATTTTTCGGTGACATCTTTATAAAAAAATTGTTCTTTTATAATTGTGAGATGATGGCCCGTTTAATACCAGTTGCACACTCAAGGACATTTAACGAAACCCGTTTTGAATCAGTTTCCTTTAAATAACGGCTCTTAACAGTTATGTCATTTGCCTGCGTTCTTATAAACGGAGGGATTTTCATCAGAAGAATTACGTAAACTTTGATGTTTGCAAAAAATGCGTTTTAAAAATTGACCAACTTTAATTTAAGAAGTACAATAAAGACATCATTTGCAAAAATGTCTTGAAATTGGTTTGATTACAATTTAATTCCGTTAGGTACGAGAATTCCGATTAACCTTTCTTCATAAACATTTCACATAACATCAATTTTATTATTCGAATTTTTGTAAATTAGTTCATAAATACCGACCAGCTTGGTCCATAAAAACTGTATACATACTGTAATATTTTTCCCGAATCTTAATTAATTACTAGTGAATATGTTATTAAACAAAGGGTGTTAATTGATTCTATAACAAAATCTTAGTATTTAAATTTTTAATGGCAACTTTTTGTATTCAAATTAAATTGTCAAATAACAATAGATGGCGCTGAAAGTCAATCGAACACAGATAATATTGAAAGCATTAATTCAGTCATCAATATGTTAAATGATACCTGAGATACGTGTCAGTAGTGTGATTAACGATTATTAAGGTCATAAAAATAACACAACGGTCAAGAACGATTATTAGGTATTTTCAAAGGCGCGCCCGGAGGCGGGAAAGCGTAACAGCGCGCACAGCGATTTCATAAGCTGTTTAAATACATTAATAAAACTATTATCATTTTCGTATTAGAATTTAGTTTTAGTAAAAATGCTACCGTATTTTTGATATAGACACTAGTGATAGTAACAATCAATGTCAACAAATTTTATTGAAATGATCAAAAGAATGCGGGCAACATTTTTTTATGTAAATTAAAAGCTAATCAAACTGTCGTTATAATATGTTTAATAGTAAAGAGCAGAAAATTGGAAAAAAATTTTTTGCATCGACCGGGAATCGAACCCGGGCCGCCCGCGTGGCAGGCGAGCATTCTACCACTGAACCATCGATGCT
>JAODUI010000027.1:1038368-1083060 GCA_027563995.1 Papilio gigon
GTGTTATAGAAAAAAGTTTGTCGAAATTAATTGAAAATAAGGAGTCATTTATTTCAACAATTTATTATAACTTTTACTAATCAACATCAATCTAAAACATTCTTTATCTCACGTAATTTTATTTCTAAAGCAATTAAGTAAATTATTTTTTGATGCGAATAAAATGTGTTATTTTTTGAAGGTAGTTTATACGGCGGTAAAATAATTTCAACTTTGCGTCGGTTTATGGCACTCGATATAACAAAACGTATGCGTAGACGGCGCGACTATATCTCTGACAGCTTTCCTTGAAGTGCCCTTACGTTATGAATGCTTAGCGAACATGCGACACTCATAAAGCTGTGTACAGATGTAGTGAGAAATTATTTTCCTTCGGGAATACTCGGATCTCTATCGGAATACGATGACACCCGAACTACCAATGAACTAACCAAAATAAGTGACATTTTCATGTCCATTAATATGGAACTTTATTGTTTAGTGTCAAATGTCAAAATGAATAATGTCATTCTCTAAAATGGGTACCGAAACTTTACTTAAAGTTTCAATCGAATCGTGTCAAATTCATATAGTGTTTAAGTAAAAAAAAGAATAAATGTTAGCAGTAGAAACCGATGTATTAATTTTTGTCCTCTAATTTCCATGTCAATGTATACACGGCTTTACTTTCTCTTATTTGCCGTCGTCGTTACGTCGGTGCGGCGCGAGCGTCGAACCTGCGACGCGTCATGCCTTGCACGCGGTGTAATGCTATTCTATGCCAGCCTAGTACCTACTGACGGCATTTGTGATTTAAATTTTTATCTTTATTACTAAGTTTTAGTAAAAATGTCGCTTGTGTCATCGTTCGTTCTGAATTAAAAAAAATTATTAAGTCGCCTAAAAACTTTTCCTGAGTAATCAAATTCCATCCTGATCTATTTAGCCGTTTTGAACTTAGTTCTTAACGTTTATTTTTGTAAACTTTTACATCATAATCATCATCAACAGCCCTTGTCTGCCCACTGTTGGACGTAGGCCTTTCCCAATGCCTTACACAGTCTGCGGTCCTCCGACTTCCGCATCCAACGACAAACTTTTACATGTTATAATTAAATTAATATAGGAAAATATAAGTAAATTGTCTTGGAACAAAGTCATGGTAAGCTTGAAAAAACTCGTGTTAGGATATGGTTGACGACAATAGCCGAATGCCGGGATTCGAACCAATGACTGCTGGATCGGTAGTCCGGACCCTCATTAAGTTATTGGCATTTCAAAATAAAATTGATTTTTATACATACAAGACATTTATATAAGTATAACTCGACAGTCGGTAATAAAAACACTATTATGTGCAGCATTTTTTGTACCTAAGTAAGGAATTTATAAAGTATATGAAAGGACACTTATGTAGTATTTATTGTAACGTGATATAATAGTAGAAATATGTGGAAACAACAACACAGAACAATGGTTTAATTTTATAAATAAAAAAGTTAAGGATAAATTATTTGTATTACAAAAAGGTAATGATTAAGTATAAATATTCTATACAGATGATGTAGCGTGAATAATAATGCTTTATAAACAAGAACAAGATGATTGTATTTCATTTGTATCAATGTTTTATGATAAATTTATAATAAAAGGAATATCCTCGGCCAATCAACGGTCTGACCTGATTGCAGTCACGTCGGGCCGCAATAGCACGGTACCCGAGTCCCCGGTTCCCGATTCCTCGGAGCACGTCCCTTACACTATCTATTCGAGTTATCTCACTTTCTAGTTCCAACAACTTTCAGCCTGGGAAAGTGTTACGACATACTATCGTAAACGTATATGTCTGGTATGTTAGGAGATTTAAAAAAAGTATCAAAGTTTTTCTTAGCCAAATTGGAGGAATCATGTCTAATGTCATAATTATGAGCGCCAGTGACGCAAGTGTTAAGCACTGGACCGGACTGGACCGTACTCGACATTGTCTTGGTTCGACCCCGCCATGTACCAATGTACTTTTCGATTTTCGAATTTCATATATACGATCTTCTTACGGTGAAGGAAAACATCGTGATGTAACCTGCATATATCGGCGAAGAAATTCAAAGATATGTGTGAAGTCAACCAATACGCACTGGGCCAGCGTGGTTGCCTATGGCCTAGTCACCCCTAATTATAGAGTAGGCTCTGAGTCCCTCAGTGAGGACGTATAGTGAGCTGATGATGTCTGTCATGAGGCAATAAAAACTCGAAGTACTCGAATAGGTAAAGGTATGTAAAGCAATTTCAGAACTAGGTCGAGAAGCCCCCACGGGGAATGACGGCCGGTAAGGTTGTCACGCTATGCCGGTATAATTTATGATGCTTCGTGACGTAGCAACGGAAAATTTATTTGCTACGAGCACTCCTAATTGCAATGGGCAGTTGTTTTTAAAATGTATTCCTACAAACAAAGGAATTGTCAAAGTAATTCATCGTCATCCAGATCTTTGAAGCAATAACCGAAGTTCGCAGCCGCGAGTTGGCGTTTTTTGGTTCCTTCCTTAACATATCCTTTTATTGACTGTCTTCTGTTATTTACCTTTTTATTGTTAAATTGTCGACAGCCCTCGAGCCTGTAGTTTCTTGGCTTCCTGTTACCTGACACTTAAGTAATGCAACATGCCAAGAAAAGCTCTTAACATGTAAAGAATTTTTTAGATCGCTAACTGACAGTGCAATAAACTGTGTTAATCTAAGAAGGAGATTTGAAATTAATAAAATTTTCGTGAGACATTTCACTATACTAGTGATAAAAACAGCTAAGTCACGTGCGTAAATCGGTGTCGGTACCGACTTAGTGAGCGATGAGCCGCGAATGTGCTACAGTACTAATCCCATTCACCCTAAAGAGCCCCCGATGGGCTCGAAACTAGTCGCTACCGACACCGATTTACACCAGAGTTAAGCCGTTGTTATAAGTAGTACAAGGAGATTTTAGGCTTGTTTAAGTTATTTGGTGTGTTCTGTCTGCTTTCCCAATGCTAAAATAAATGTAGTTCAAATACGCAAAAATGTAGTGTAAGAGACCACGAAGCAACTTGTTGATTATACTATGAACTTGGCCACTTACTGGCCGTAATTCTAGGCAATGCAGCCGCCAGAGGCGATTCCGTGTTGCCATTACGCAAATATCGGGTGTCGAGAGATGTGCTAATTCTTGGAACGTCTGGGAACATTTGTAGCTCGCGGCCACTCGCGGGAAATGGTACCTGAGTGTACATGCGGATGTCGACTGTCTTTCTTGATGTGTTAAACAAAATAGTAAAGTTTTGTGACCCTAGGACTCTGAGAAGATGTAATATGTTCCAATTGCTGCACTCCGGTCTTCCAGTCTAGTTAGTTTAGATCCTTTTTGAGCAAAAAATCATAACTTTAACCCTATTATGAGGGGTCACACGAAGCCTTAAATAAAACTTTATCTGTATTGTTAAATAGCAAGAAGACTTTTTAAGTCTTCTAAAATTTTAAATATTTTTTTTTAGGATAGTGTCAAAATAATTTTGCATTGCGCAAAGTGTTTTCATAGTCGTTGAAGAGCTTATAGTGAATCTTTCGAAAGTTAGAAAATCGTGAAGGCATATTACAAATTACCCGTGTGTTGAGGGTGGGTTAAAAATTATACATGCATCCATAACAATATCATAATCAGTGGTGTGGCGGTCGCTGCACGACGCTGCACTCGGCCTATGCAATGAAAGCTATTAGACAGGGAAGAACAATCCACGGCCCGTTTAACCTTAACTATGTTTTTTTTCATTAAAGAATAGCTTTCCTGAGATGAGAAAGAAGCTTTCGATTTCTTAGAGCGCAGTTACATTATTCTCGCTTCTAAGCTTTTAGAAAAATTTCATAAACGGCGTTCTCACCCTCGTCTTCATGACACAACTCCTTTGGAAATGTATACCGTAATTTCCTCACGGCGCAATTGTAATTTAAAAAAAAATAATAACTTATTCCAGTTACAATTCATTTGCATATACTAGTCACATTAAATAGACACAAATTACTGAACATGGAAAAAAAGTATGGATGGATTGTGTGAAAGAGTAGAAGGGAGTGAAATCAGACACGACGGCTGATAGAGATGTATGGATGAGTACATACTGTGCTTACCCACCTTAGGGAAAAGGACAGTGTGGCGAAGACTAATTATATTTATTTTATATCTGTTAATACCTTGTCTTTGTCGCTATAATGCGAGGTTAAGATTGGTCACCCCTGTAAAGACATTATTTACGAAACCGGTCGACCGAGCTCGGAACTCGCGTATTCCCACATTTAATCTTTTTTACCCATATATCATCTTTTTGTTTTGAATTAAGTAATTATCCATTGAACAAGAGTTTATTGAACGACACGAATGAGTCTTGTCTGTGTTGTTATATCTTTAGTTTCTCAAATCAAGTGAAATTGAAGGAACTTCATTCACAACAGTATCGGGCACGTCCGCGAAGTAGAAAGTGGGTCGGGAGCCGTCAGTCCCTAGGGAGCTGTTGCCGGTTCACCGCAGCGAATTGGGCCAGGGCGTAACTCCGCATGCGATATCGATTTTGTTGTAACGAAATGTTACCTAAATCTAGCTTGTTATAACCACTGTTTGTATCATATCTAGTTATTTTAGGCCGAATAGATAGTACCTCTATGTTTCACCTGTGGTGTTTATTTTAAGTCTTAATGCAAGAGAAATAGAGTACACATTTTATAATTCCATTAACAAAAAATCATGAATTAATAAGTTAGACTAAAGTCATTGTAAATTCTTTACTATCTTGTTCAAATTTAAGTTGGAAAGAACTTTCTCATTGAATGGACGATTTTTCTTCCCTGAACATTCGTACACAGTTCAAATAATAATTATTTTCCAACATCCTTCTGTGAATTTACTTCATTATTCATTTATAACCATTATCAATCAATCGGCTCGTTCTGCTGAGATTAGTGTCAAAATGAATTAGATAATCGATATTTCGGAACGAAATTATTGTGCGTGTCGCAAATCAGTCTGCGACGGGTCCATTCAGGTCCGCGGCCGCGGCGCTGGTGCGAAGCGGTTGACATCTAAAATTTATTAATACGAAGCAACAGGGGCATAGATCCCAGCCCAGCTGCATACTGCAAGCGGGAGTCATGAGCCCATGAGCCGCTCAGTCGCCCTGCAGCGCGCGCTCGAGGCAAACGTGTATCGTGTTATCGCGTCGCGTCTCTACATTTATTTTGTTACTTCGATTTCCGTTATTAACCAAATATCCTGCATTCACGTTCATATTGACTGTCCAATTCGAAACGTCAATTCTATTTTCGAATTTGGAACGCCGTTTTTGTTTGTAAACAGTGATGGGGTGATTTTATATTTGGAATACTTTCCGTCTTGCGCCCCGGGCATAGACGAGTTTTGGGTTTTAAAGTGATTTTGACGAATAAACTACAGTGAAATTTGTGGTTTGAAAGGAAATTATCTTTTAATTTTGTGCCAGTGATGTGATTTAGTGTATACATCCAATATGTTTGGAGTTTTCATTCGGAGATGGAAACCAAAAAGGTGGGTTTTGATTATTAAAAAAACTATCGTATGCAATGATTATACTACTATTTGTAATTTGTAAACTGCTTTATCAACATTATCCTCACAATAATTGAATTTAAAAATTGACTTAATCGCTTGAACATAATTTAGTTACAAAATCAATTATTTATAGTTCGACGGTATGCGTAAAAGGTTACGTAAAAAATAACAATTAAAAAAAATAGTAATTGTGTAATTCATTACCATACACGGGTTAGGCGACAATCTTGACCGTCTTTGTGGTCGTTGCGAGGGTCGTTAACATATGAATTTAATTAGCATTAATTATTTTTAAATATAAAACAAAATTAATAAATTAAAATTAAACGACGTCAAATTTTTAAATAAGCGTATTCTTTATAAATAAAAATTTAAATAAGTTCAAAGACTTTTGGTATGTAAAATTCAATTTACTTGGCTTGTTTATTTCAGTAATTAATAACGATTTTATAAACACAAACAAGGGACACTAGTTGTTACTAGAATTTGTTATATTGTAAGTAACCGGTGACACCTATCAGTGCTTTATCACGGTCCTAAAATCGGATGCGTCTATGCTGTTCTAAGAAGTCATAACTTGCTTCGTGTGAGGTTGCCCTTTAATTTTGATTCCATTTATTCTATTACAACAGTAATTGTTAATAACGCTGTTTAGTTCGTGTTATATTATTTTATTTTTGATTTTACAAGAAAACTCTTAGATATAGGATTTCACAATTAGTTAACATCATCATCATCATCATCAACAGCCCTTGTCTGCCCACTGTTGGACATAGGCCTTGCCCAAAGCCTTCCACAGCATGCGTTCCGTCTTCCGTATACAATGAGTTAACATAAATGATAATAAATAATTGCGAAGAAGATAATCAAATACAGTGTTAATAAATATAGAAATAGAAAGTAGAATTTAAGCAGCCAGCGAGGTGGACAACCAAACAATGCATTGCTTAAATTGTTTAAAATCGACAACAAACCACATATTGATTTGTTATATATTCTAATTGTAAACACTATGTAAAGAGATCGATGTGAGATACATAAGCACTGATATTTATGTTATATATCTTATATCATGTTATATATCTATGTATCTCGGCTTATCTAGTCTTGTTATTATTAACTCTTTGTTTCTTCTTAACTATTGTGTCACTTTGAGATAATCTCGCTTATGTAAACCTTTTGACGTATAGTAAAAACATGGATCATAAAGTTCACATACTGATTGTATTGGACAGATTTGAACGTCCTTCTCTCCAATTTAAACATCGTTACTCATTCCATCATCAAGTTGTAAAGTGTCTATGGTCTAGTGTTGTAAATTGTCGATGGCTATCGATATTACTCAACGCGCAACGATCGATGTTTAGTATATTGAATGTAATAATGTTTACTTTTGAAATGAAGCAAATGGTACGCGATGTTACATCGGTAATAGTGAACGGTGAATGGGTTAGAACGGTTCCGTATGTATTAATATTTTGTAAGCAGAGTTGACGCGTTTCGCACAATCTGCGAATACATGTGTTATGTAAGTTATGGCTTGAATTGCAACGTGTTAAGAGATTGAATTTTCATTTGCAAATATAGTTGTGACTAGTTAAGTATGTTTGAGTCTTGAACGTGATGCGGCGACTAGAACGTCTGTCGTTTAAAGTCGGGAAATGCAGATTGAGAGCAAAAATATAACAGTATTTTGACTTGTAGAGTTTCCATCGAGGGTTCTTGGAAGGCGATTGAATAATTAATACAGGACTTCTTTGTTTGGAATTGCGTAGTGTGCCAATAGATACGGTACCCTATATGTAGTGCGGTGCTAATTGCTCGATAATTACAAAGTGGGTGTACTGCGTGTAAAGAAAGTTTCCAAACGCGCGTGTAAATGAAATCGCTGGTGTAAGCGTAATATAGAACTGTACCTTGATATCTGTGCGTGTTTATAACCGAAGCATAAGGTTTCCCTTTATTAAATGTAAGATTCTAAAGTCATTTTTAACTCATTAATATACTTTGAAAGTAACAAAAAAGGATGTAAAAAGTATTAAAAAAATGAAGAATCTAAATTGAATCCTTCATTTGTCCTAGATTCTTGAAAACGTACGACTAATGGAATAATGATGTTTACTAGTGACTGAGGGAAGAAAATGCCTGCGTACCGCTGAAAGCTGGATATAACTAATTGGATTGTTGTTTAAATTCATTATTATACTGTCTACTGTTTCTCCAAAATAACATGGGACCAAAACATGTGAGAAATATACAAAAAAAGACCTTTTGTTAAATGTTATATTTTCCCAATAAGGTCCACAGATTATTCAAATGATTGTTAGTGGCTTTCTTCTTCAAATGTCAATTAAACCACACAACGAACTTATTAATATTAACATCTCGGAACAAACTGTAGTAACTTCTAGTGCAAAATGACGGAAAGGGTGGGCGGCGTGCCGGTTGACTATGAGTACGTAGATTTAATAATACATTACATGTGTCAGGATATAAAGATTATCCAAGTACCCACGTCTAATGGCTGCTTTTCTATGCGGTAATACTCTTTTAAACGTGTTCATTTTTCCTGCCAGCATTACGGTAACTTTTTAAACTAATGGCCGGCGTTATGTTTCATGCGATACAGGATGATGTTTAAGTACGCTATGATGACACGTTTATTGTAATCTAAATTACGTATTTAGTTTCAGATCATACTGTCGTAATTGTGTGTTATCATTGGATAAACACTCATAGAAATAAATAGCGACTGTGTATTTTCAATAATACTGTGTAAAAAGATTTTAGCACAAGAGTTTTGGCAGTAGTATACGGTAAGGTATATAGGGTGTTACTTTTGAATAATCAATCTATTCGTCATTCTGTTTTGTAATGAATGTAGATACTTTTATTTTCAACGTCTAGTCGTCGCGTAATGTGCGCACGGCTTCGAAACCTGTTCCCTGAACACAAAAAGCGGCTTCTCTGGACCATATCCGCCAATATTAGAGACAAGGCGACACTCGCTCGAAGTACCAGCAAGATTTATACTTAAATTAGAAGTAAGAAGTCGATACTAGTTGTACAGGAGTACAAACTTTCATCGCCTTTTTAGAATTCAATAGTCTTTTATTGCCACACAAAATGTACTGTAAAAATTTAATATAAATCTAACTGATAGGCTAGTAGAAATAATGTAGCGAAATGTGGCAAGCGCAGCTTGGGTCTGCGCTGGATTTAAGCTCGTATTTATTGCACGGTCGTAGGGTAGTAACATTAATAAAGTAAAATTATAGTAAAACACATTTATAGATAATCTGTGAAAACTCAAGAGATATCTGATAATCGTTCTCAGTCGTATTTTGGTACAATTTGATTATTTTACATTAATATTATTTTGTTAAATTTGCTAGTGTTTTTTTTACTATTTATCTCAAAGCAGAAGCCTAGTTATAGATTTTCTCACATACACAATTATTAGGAGACATATTAGGTTTACTATATAAAAAAAGTGAATTATAAAGGTAGACGTCTGTCTGTAGAATGCGAGGCACGGCAAATATGAAAGGTCCTTACGTTGTCCCGCTTTGAAATTTCTCCGCTCGTTTTAATGTGATTTGCAGTTTTTACTCCGCGACCGCCATCGCCACCGGCGACTGCAGTCGCTTCTTTGTTTGGTTATACTTTTGTTTTTCTTTGTTAGAGTTTACTTTCCTTTTTATTAAAAAAAATGGGCATGTTTTATATGAAATTTTGATTTTTAAATTGGAGCTATATGTTTCTAGCCGGTGTATGCCAATTACTTTTTTTTATTTTGGAGGAATCTCTAGTTTTTTTTTAAATACATACAATTTTCTAAGCATTGTCTAGTCTAGACTTAAGGCTAAGCTGCGTCGTCTCTTAAATTAAGAACTAGATAATTGTTTTCAAAATAAAATGACAACCGTTAAACTAATAATAGTTTAAATAGAATTGTTAAGTTTGGAATTTCAATATAAAATTACCATTAGAGGTGTATAATAGTTTAAATATATTACGACTATATATTTACATATTTAGTGTACCTTGAAACGTGAGAAGAATTTGATATAAACATGGTTAAATTCATTGTCATTATGTTGGAGTTTTCGAAATTACTTTAAATCCGTCAAAGGGAGCGCTCGTGCGCATACGCAAGTTAATTGTATGGAAATAGCACGCAAACGATTAAAGTTAATAAGTTGACATTGTTTTAAGTGGAACGAGAAACTGTCAAACAGCAGTTTTTGTGGATTACTTTAAATTGCTGAAGTTCGCACGCTATTCTGACACTGGTGCTACGCGTCTTAGAAACACGAGTGGCCATTTTTTTATTTAAAATAAGAATTTTTAGGCTCTGGTTTAAAAGAGAAAAGTGTAAACTCTCGCAATTTTTTGATATTTAAAGGATTTAAGTCAATGTCTTAAAACTACTAAATTATGGAGTGTTCGCGTAATACCCGATATATTTAATAGCTCGAACAAATGACTCGCATCTTTCTTCATTCATAAGCGTTCATTAAAATCTCGTAAAAATCTTAAAAGTTTTTACCTCGCAACTGCGAGTTTTCTCTTTCAAACGTCGTTCGTCTCTGTCATTTTTTTTGTAAAAACCGAGACAGCTATGTGTGTTTATATGAATGTTCTGGCAATGTAAACTCACAGAGATAATGCCGTACGTCGTCGGAAATATTCGATCCGTAGAAAGTGAGTTGGCGTGCGACCAAAAAATGTCGCACACGTCTACTTTAGGCGTGACTCTTGACTTGCGCCGAGGTTTTCGTTGCCCGAACTAGAACGAGCACTGATATAAACAAGTAAAATGCAACAACATTTACATATTGTTATTGTTGCAGTCGTAAATCTGTGTTATGTATTTTTCTTCTATCTGTGATATGATAAATTCGAATGACAATGTAAAATATTTTCTTGCCCTAGTTTAGCTTGGTCATGCGAGCTTATTTGGGTACTTGAATGTACAAAATAATAATAATACAAGCGAAAAAGAGATAGTTACGGTAACTTACCATACCATAGGTTATTCGTTGTCTCTTTCCAACATACACTTCTAATTACCGATTTCAATGAAACGTGCCTTAAATATAAACCAGCTATACCGGCTGCCAGTGTATCATATTTCATCAAAATTTCTAAAAATCTAACCACGCTGTGTACATTTTTTTCTTCAATTATAACCTCATTACCAATGGTAATATTTAAATTAACATTAAAACCTTATTAAATATATTAAATGACACTGGCCAGCAATAAATTTATAGATAACAACAAAAAAGTATATATATTGTTTTTGTGCTATGTGTACCATAACCTCAACGTAATCTACTTCCCTGCTTTCAGTGTACGCAATTAAGTTTAATTATTTCAAAGGGACGAGAGATTTTTTTTTTAATTATAAATAATGCGTGCCACTAATTGTATGACTTCTTAAGTTATCGTTAACCCGGGTAATGGCCGGATAAAACAAATTATGTGCGCTTATCGTGACATGAAAGTGCTTTCTTCTGACATTTAATTGTCAGGTGTAATGACATTTGCGATATACGAATGCACAGTTGTAACTTGAGATAAACCAACGGTTTTAGGTAATGCAATAGTTTATAATCTTCACGTCCACTTGTATCATCAGACTTCAACATGAATAGAGTATAGTTGCCAGAGAATAATACCGTAATAATCGACACTGGCCCAATCTGACAAGAGAGAACTGTAAACAAAAGAAATAATTGAGTTGTAACATATCATCATCAGTTCACTATACGTCCCCACCGATATGCTCAGATCCTACCCTATTATTAAGGCTGACTAGACCATAGTCAAGCACGCTGGCCCAGTGCGTGCTGGTCTAACATATGTGGTACTGGAAATAACATATTCCTGGCTATGAACGTCAATAGATTGCTTCACTATTAAACTTACCGCATTTGGGATGTCAATGTACGTAAATCTTTATTCTATACCTAGACAAAGTGATATACCGTTGAAAATTTGTTAACTTTTTAATTCAGATTAATGAATGACATTTCGAAATGCCAGTATTGTCTATGCATTTGTTTGTTTAATCTACATCTACAAATAATTTCTTTATAAATTTTTACTCTACATTTTTATCTTCATAAATTGTTCATTTGTTTCGTTCAAATACAAATGGATGACTCATCTCTCTTCTTTTTATTGATTTTCTTATCTCCCTATATAATAGTATGCAATCTTCATTATCTGGATAGATTTAGTTACAGTTACATCTGTTGCAAGATCCCTCAAGAGTAACTCTTTTCGTCGGATGGTCGATTTGTTATAGTGCACTGCTAGTGTATTCCCCACGGTGAGTCACCTCATCTGCCAAGACGTCGTTAACTTACAGCCCTGTAATATGTTTTTTCCATTAAATACTGGCCAAAAGTACAATATTTTGTTCGAGATTCATGAAATTCGGCCTTATTTTCTCCTTGAAAAATCCGTTGATATATAAAAATAACACATTTATGCAGAAGAAAACTAACCTAGAAATGGAATGTTTGGCACAAGTTTGACTTCAAACAGGGAGACGAACTACGTAATGTTTTAGTCAAAAAATCATCTAGAGGCCTTCTTTTCCTTTACTCTTGTGTTCCGGATTCGATATCTATAAGTGGGTATATCTATAGTTTTTGCATTACTACGTAATCCATTATTTAAATATGCCAAATCCATTTATAAATCTTAATGGCATTCTATAGATGTGTGTAATTAAACTTTTTGTACAGATGCTTTTTTTTACTGATAGATGTTCTAATAGTATCCATCGGTACATATGAACAGACAGACATGTATGATACACTTATTATTATAATACAAAACATATATCATTGTGATATAACAATACAATTTTTATATGACTCATAGTATGCCGGACCAAAAGCGCCAGAATAGATTGGTGTGCTGTGACAAATAATTTAATCAGTATTTGATTTATTACATTTTTCTCTATCAATACTTCAGTCTTATTTTGAGGTATAGAATGTCTTCTTGTATTTAAAAAATAACAACCTTGTGATGAAGGACCCCGGTCGGGTCCGAAACTAGTCGGTACCGACACCGATCTACACGTCCGTTAAGGCGTTATAAGTAGTATAGTGAAATGTCTCACGAAAGTTTTAATAATTTAACATTGTTTACTTTAAAATGTATTAATAATAATAAAATACTTAATAATGTGGCTGTTATCAATTGTATTTGTTTTGTAAAATGATTTAAAATACATTACGCTTTGTCCCTATTATGCTTTTTTTTCAATCATTTCTCAATATAAATTAACCACTTATAACAATGCCTCGATCGTTGCGTGTATACAAAATAATGATAATTATGCTAGTTATAATTACTTACTCATCTGTGTAACATTTCTTGTATAATTAATAAAAATTATTGTACAAAACAATAAGGCAAATTTATGCTTTTGCACCATTGTTTATAGTCGTTTATTTACAGTTTCTTGGTGTGCCAATCGCCTTAAATAGCGTCGGATGTAAACTATAGCTCATAGGGTTGCCCGTGCGAAGATATCGTGTTTTGTTCACAATTCAAAATAATAACCGTCCTACCGTTATTTATTGATGTCGATAAGCTTGTTTTATATATTTTTTTTATTTGGGCATTGTATCTGGTAACTTCTTTTAAATCTTCCGTTGGGTCACGGCGGTATGTCCAAGTTATTACGACTTAGATCCTTCAATTAGCGAGCGTGCCTCTTCCTCGAAGGCCGGCAACGCATAAGGTTATCTGATGTTGCGGATGGATGTCCATGGTTTTCGATGATTCTCTTGTTGTACCTATTGTCCCCTTGTAAAAAAATGTAACGCACTGCGTTTTTTTGCGTTTCTTAACCTCAAATAAATTTTAAAGTAATTAAATTTTTAATTCATCTGCTCTATTTCATTTGCAGCAGAGTTCAAATTTGTTTAAAATTCATGTAAAGTTTTGGAAATTTGCCAAACGTTTCTATATCAATTGTCTAATATAAACAGATCCTCGGTTTTCTATTTGATAGTATAAAATTAGTTGAGTTCTCGATACAACGAAGGTCAACTTGTATTGGTATTGTTTGTTTACGTGATAAACGTATAATGTATTATTCTATTGGGTGTTTGTTTAGTTTATGTTTTGTTATATTAATAAATTATATCCACAGTAAGATCAGAAAGCTGCTAGTTGGTGCAGAATGTTGTATACCGTATTTAACAAAAAAAATAAAAAGAATTATAATTACATTCATTAATATGTCTAATTGTAAGAAACTTAACATTATTACGATTGACCATACATAAACTTGAGTAACTCCGAAAAATGGAATATAGGGAAGAACGTAGTAAACATCGAAACACGACAAATTTACAGTTAATTTAATTTCAAAGTAAAATAGTACCTTTTTTGTAAAATTTTAAATAATAACATTATTTAAAATTTTTAGAAAACTTTACAAATTTACATTCTTTATTTTATTTGTATGAGTTTATTTATTTATTAAGACAAACATATAGCCTACATATAAAAAAGTTATTACCAAAATCACATACATATATATATATAATTATTGGCTTGTTGTTATGAGTTCAAATGTTCCTTGCGGACTCGTTTCTTTTAATTTGTGATTGTATGTGAGCGTGTATAATTTGTTAATGTAGGACAATCTCAGCGCCGATGCTGCGCCGCGCAGAACCGTGCGGAGGTGTCTGCAGCGAGACGGATCTCTAGAGAGCGTGCTGTTCGCATTATATCAATTATACTGTATTTCATTGAGTGTAATTATTCTTTTCCGTTTAATACTTGTTATGTTATAGCTAAATGATGAATCACTGTTTAATATATAGCTAAATTAGTTAACTATGCAATACAGTATGTACATAAATTTTTCTCGTTAAGTGCAAAAGAAGGAATGTACGTTTTTATTATTTCAGAAATTAAAATGACAAACTGACATTTAATATTATTAATAAGTACTGTAAGAAAAAGACGCTACAAGTGATTTATTGTAATTATAATTAACCGCAAAATAGGTAAGTAGGTGTGAAGTAACGCCAGAATAATCGAGTTAAATCAAGATCGGGACACGTTACCTAACGAACCGGTGTTAGGCAATGTTAGACATAATCTAGCCTAGATATTAGTGGATTTGCATACGATCGATCGGACGTCGATTCGCCGCTCGATTTGGCTCCGACTCGATCGCGTCGAGTTCTCGATGTTACGACATCGAACGATTGATACATAAAATCGATTCTTGCGTGGATGTGAACTAATAAAGTCATTGCGCTGGAATGCCTATTACTTGGATAGTTCGACGCTAATGATGTCGTCCCAGTAGTTACCACATCGATTTGAATCGAGATGATATATTGATGTAAATTACTAGCAAATGGGCTACAAATTTCCTTACTTGAAATTCAACGTGAACCACAGACCACATATACCTGTAACACACTTATTAAGCAACATCACAGCACTTTATCTCTCAATTTGCGCTAGTAAACTTGAAAAATGTAAATACTAATATGGTCACCATAATATACTTGACGTGGCTCTGTTTACTTTATATCCGCTAATTTAAATGAACACAATATTTACTTAAAACAGTATCATAACAAAACACGGTCAGCGATAAACAACATGGTTCAGACAGTGAAAACTCATTGTTAAACATATTGCAAAAAACAGCCAATGTCCTTGACGTGAAACTAGTTTGCATCATGCAGACGATACATTACACCGACAGGGTCTCTGTGCAATCTCGCGTAAACGAAGCCTCTCGGAGCCTATGCGAGGCTTTCAGAGGTTCCAGCATCGCATGCCATATGCTCTGATGTTACCTTGAAGTTTAAGGGCTTTATTATATTTGCAATCGAAATTTAACTTTATGTCTATAACATAAGATTGAATATTCGCTATCTACATTGAGTATGTATGCGGTATGCACAATAGACTATCCAATTGTCCGCAAATTTGTACGCGTGTTTGTGGTTTTAACATATCCTTGTTTTTAAATGTATGAATCCATATTTATACATGTTTTACGACGATGGAAACCCAAGTTGATATATCTTTATGTTTTTCAACTCACGTGTGCCGGAAAATATTTTCCCAAGCGTGCCAGGTGATTGGCGAAGCAATCGAATGCGCCACCCGGGTCTCGACCTTGGCAATGCAGTAAGTTCTTGAACCATACCGAATGCATGCCAAATGCATGCCATATCGAAGTCTCCACGTGCCAAACAGGGCAATGATATCTTTGCTGTAAGATTTACTTTTTTATACAGATATTTATAAGGTATTGTCAAGGAACGGCTAGCCTAATTTCATATTCATGAGGTACTTGGTGCTTACCAATTAAAACCAGCGACTACTCTAAAAGAGTGGATTATAAAAGGTACATATGTCACCTAGAAGAACGAGCTTCTTCTCTAATTCTATTTGATATGCGTGAACGATCGTGCTATAAGTTCTAAGGAAGATTCTTAAATGATAAAAGGAAGAAAATTGTCAAATTGTATACACAGAACGATTTTTAAGTTAATTTATTATTTTATTATAAGTAATAAAACGTGACATTTTTAGCATTATCGGAAGTAATATTTCACGAACCCCAACAAAGCGAATCGCGAGACCACCGTGAAGATTTTAAGTGGCCGTTTGGATAAATGATATATTTAAGCCTCAAACGGACATAAATTATGACAGGCAGTAAACGACACGACACGTGGAAGCGTTGTTTCCCATTTTATTTGTTTATAAGCCAAGCCGCAAATCCTGGCTATAAAAAATAACAAGAAATTAAAGATGTAATATTAACAATTGACCGTAATGTTGTCAGTAACATACTTGATATGTAAAATAAAAGTCAATTGTAAATCTGTGTTATTTTTAAAAGCCATTAAGTGTCGAGCAGTGTTGCCAGATTTACGCATACCTCGAGAATTCGCAGTGGGACGATGCATTGGTCACGTCTTATAAAATTTGTTTCTCTATATTTGTAACTTGGATTTTTATTTCATTAGTATGTAACAATAATACCAATAATTAATCTACAGTCATAGATTTATTTACGATTTAGTGCGGACACCCGGAAGTCGTTGAATGCGGGATGTTAAAGACCGCATACTGTGGAAGGCTTTGAGGAGGCTGTTGATGATGATGATGAAAGATTCATAATCTATAGATAGGTTATGATCCCACAAAAGTAAGGTGAAAAAGGACTTCTGTTACGATAAATTTTATCAGTGCTGTCATTTACAATACAAAATAACATTATAGAAAATTGAGTATCGATGGACGTCACACTTGTATGAAACACTTCATCCATGTACTACAATATGTTACGAAATGAATAGAAGGGAAACGGAGATTTCATACACGATACTTAAACTATTAGGTACAATGTTTATGTGACGTATCTTGCGTAACGTTTCAAGCCTTAAGAACGATTAGATCTCGCAATTTGCTTATCGTCAGCGACGCGGTGGGTCTTTTAAACAGTGTGTTGTATAGTCTAACTCCCAGTGATGCGATCTCTCATCGCTCCGACGCGTTTACACTGGTGTACACAACGCACGCATGTTTCCGACAATCTGAAAATGTTACTATATACAGAAGTTTATGTAAAAAATCTTTTATTCTCCTACTTCTATAAAACTTATTCGCTTTTTAACGAGCGTTTTCATTAAAGATTTTTCTGTTCAGAATTTTTTTATTAAATCACTTGCTTTATCTTTTTCAATGAACAAATCTGAAGTTAGCATTTTACTTTGCTAGACTGCATAAATTATTCAAGTTTTAATTAAATTGTTCATTAGAGTTTTTTATTGGAATTTAATTTAAACGTTAAATTGAAAGACCACTGGGTTATACGGCTTCGAGAGGATGTGAATATCGGTCTGATAGTGTTACCATATAACCGGTTCCCACTGCCGAAACATTTAAACTGAAACTATAATCCCAGTTTTTTTCCAGAGGCAACGAAATCATTTGTTTCATTGAACAGCCTGCCATTTTTTTTGGCTGAAGAAGCCCACAGATGAGCCAGCTACACTCCATCAGTTTTAACTGAAGTCGGATTGTTAAAAGTCACGTGTGAAACCAACATTTTAACTATTAAACTACACAGTTCTGAGTGTTGAATTTACTAAATTTTAACTGTACAATTCGATTGTTCAATTAAATCTGAAGGTGTGCGCTCAACATAGCCTTCTCTATCCTAATTATATCGTATATTTGAAACACGTATATGTAACCTCCTAATGTCTTATGAAGATGCCTTGTGTTAATTATAATTACTTCTATATCTGCTCACAATGTCGCGGAGCGGCGTGCGTCAGATTGTGCAAGCGATTATCTATCTTTATTTCCTAGTAATTATTCTCAAGTATTTAGTCATAACTATTATCTCCACTTTATATTATAGACAATGCGTATTTGTAATTAATGTAGTTTTAATGTCATTCGATTAAAAAAAACTATAAAATCTCACTGATTATACTATATTACACAAAAGAAAAGAAAGGCGTGCTGTGGAAGCCCTCTGCCCCACTACGGGGATATAGAAACTTAAGTCAAATCAAGTCACACAAAAGAAAAGAATCGATTGAAACCTCACGCCTTAAAGTACCCGCCTTTCAGTGAAGTAAATATAGATTTGTTACTAATATCTTTCTCCTAACTGACTCTACAAACTAAGGGACTTGACTACGAGTGTAATTGTCATTCTTAAGTATGACCAAATAATGACTTCTATTGTGACAAAATGATGACAACGAAGTCAAAGGCGAATGTCTAATGACGAATGAAAAAAACAATAGAGGATTACAAGTATTGGCCGAGCCGACAATTGAAGCAAGGATTTAGAAGCCACACAAAGGAGATTGGCAAAGCTGCGGTTTAATATTGGTGAATCCCTTTATTATCTGGCTATTTACTGTAAGCATGTCAACATTGTTTACAATTATTAAAAAAAGAAAAACAAAAAGGATGAAGTTCTAAATTCAAATTTACACTTTTTTTAAAACTTTCTTTATAAAAATATTAGAATGACGGTGTATTTCTGAGCGTTAAAAGTGACAGTAACAATATGCAAAAACGTTATACTAAAAGGTATGAATTATTGAAACTGTTTATGATAACATGAATTCAAAATTAAACCTTGTTTATACGTCGGTGCACTTACCGTACACTCCATTCAATAGGATGAAGGACAACAGCGCCACATTATAGGAGCTCTGAAAAAGGAGGCACTAAAAACTCGTGTAACACACAAACGGGTAACATACGAAACTTTTCCAACTCCCGACAGATCGCCAAAACAAATCCATCCGTAGTCAATACAGCCAGTGATGTCATCAGACGCATCGGCCCGAAATACACTGAAACTTGCCAACTGATTTACAAACCATAAACACTGCGCTTGTTTGTAGGCGGGCGTTCGCGTATTGCGTCACTGCAACACGCTACCTATTTGATGTTACTGCCCTTTTATTAATAGCCCTAAGTTCTGTTTAGATGCAAACATTTCTTGGTTTTTATACTGTACACATTTTCACTCAGTAGAAGCAATATGTCTTTGAATGAAATGAACTTATCGCCATTCATAATACTATTTTTTATTGTATGAAATAACATACGACCAAGAGGCAATTTGATTTTGCTATAGAGCGAGGCTAGCTCTGCACAAAAAATTCCATCAAAGTTTCGTTGCTTACCTTTGATGAAGAGAGAGGATGCTCAGGAAGACGGTTACTTCCCTTTTATTGCTTTCCTTCCTCTGTCCAATTCAACTACGATGGGAAATGTAAGAACCCTGAAATATCTTAAAGTGTATTCAAAAACGTATAAGTCATTAAGGGAGTCCCTTAGTATATGTACAGCTCCTAAAATGTTTTCGAGCGTGGCATTTAAAGTTTTAGCCTAAACATTGTCTTACACCATTTAAGTACTCCATAAAGTTCTCCAGGGTACATTTCCATAATTAAATAATTACGAAATGAGTAACGATAATTAGTTTTGAATGACACTTTTAGGCGTGTCGCGGAATCGTATTCATGTTTTGTTAATTTACAAAATACAAAAGATGTATTTGTTAGCCGCCGAGCCGCCGGCGCGCCCCCTAGCATGACTTGCTGTAATTTATTAACGTCACTTTGTACATAAATATCAGTTTGGAATTTTTGTTAGTTTGCCAAAATCGTTTATTTTCGGTAGTTTGACGTATGGTTATAAAATTACATCAGTTTCATTATAATTACAATACCTACTTCGTACAGTCGCGTTGTGGAATACACTGTCCTTCTGGTATTTCCAAACTGTTACGACTTTGGTTCCTTCAAGAAGAGAGCCTACATTTCCCTTAAAGGCCGGCAACTCATCTGCAATTCCTCTGGTGTTGCTGACGTCCATGGGCGTCGGATCAAATAATTTTAGGCGATACGCGGATTTGTCCCGTTTGCCTATAAAAAAAAACAAATAAATAAACATTTGTTATATAGTATGTACCATAGACACTAGAGAGCGCTGCATCTATGTGCACACATTGTTACCGACCAGTAGACTTGTAGACCGATGCAAGTGTGCTTTCGTTGAGATTGTCACATTTCTCGGGTTTGTCTTAAAAAATATATTTGACAATATGTGAAAATATATGTCACAGCATTTTAGTACTCCGATAAAACACGTGGGTGTCGACCTCTACCGTACATCGATGAGAACATTATAAAGAACATTATCAAACAAGTTGAAACATAACAAATCAACGCATTACAACATCACGCCACTCCAAACAGTAAACAAAGATAACGTTGCATGTTTACCAAACATCTCGTCCGTTTAAGGACAGGCGAAAATAAAAATCAACACCGGATCTTAATAAATATGTTTATAAACACTATTTTAAAACAAGAAATTTATTATATATGACGTCATCGCATGTAATGAAATTAATAAATCTGAACTCTACTTGTCGCTGTATCTTAACCAAAAAAAAAATTACTGTTAAATAAAACCAAACAAACATGCTACATTTATTACTTTTTAAATTAATTGATGTAATTTTATGACCATATAACAAGTATTGGTATTTTTTTTTTAAGATCTGATTGAAAATAATTCAAGTTTATTGTTATGTATAAATTGTTCAATTTGTAGGAACGTCGGTGGCTCAGTGGTAAGTCACTAGATTAGTAATCGACAGGTCCTGGGTTCGATCCCAATTATTTACCAGTATGTTTTTCAATTTTCTAATTTATTAGTTAAATTTAATTGGTGATCCAACGATTTGATTGAAAGATAAGTGTGAACTCAATCCACGATAAGCCAGCGAAGTTGACTGTGGCCCAGTCACCCCTAATTTAGGGTTGACTCCGACCCTATATTGAGGGAGGTAAGGTAATATATACTTTTATAGATTTAAACATGGTCACTAGAAAATATGCAATTGATTTATTACAATCAAGCCGATACTTCGCAGTCACAAGCGACATAATAATTGCAAACAACTCTAATGCAATGCATAAATCAATTGGAGTGGAGAACTGCTAGTATCGAGACTGCATAGTTCCTTTAAAGTTCATTTCAAAGTCGACTAATACGATATTAAATTCTCATAAAATATATAACACCATTAAAAGGGTTACTAGTAAGTAACACTTTGAATGCCAGTAGAATTCTACATATGTAGGAACTCGGTAGACGACGACGATAGGGTTGACCTGGGCCGAGACCAAGCGCAGAGCCCAGGACGGAGCGAGCTGTCGGCGTGCCGTGGACGCCAGCTACTCACTACGTTACATATAGTAGTATAGTAAAAAACAAATTGAATTTCGTTTGTTGTGTGTTGGGTACACAAAGTCAAAGTTAATTATCTTAAAAATTTAGATAGTATGAAAAATATCGTGTTTCCTTCAAACACTTTTTCAACAAGGTTTCGCTAAACAACTGTTATTCATAAATAACATATTTAAATAATGACTATGAGAGTTCTATGGCAAATTAAGATTTCATATGGGTATTGCTTCGGTTTGGATTATTTTTAACTCTTGACCAATGTTTTATCGTTAGTATAACTATTAATACCGCTCTTGGCTTATAAAGTTAGATCAAACAAGCTCTTAATGCGCTCTAATATATTCCCACTCAGGTTAACATCGGTGTGAATGAAGTTTTGTTCTGTACAAAGAACATTCTATTTCAAAGAAGCGCAAAGTTAACTATGATTATCGACATTTAACGCTTTGAAATTTTATTTGCTGCATAAACAAATTGATCATATGTTTCCATTGCGTCAACGATCGCTTACACTCAATGACTGAACATCACAGGAATGTAAACTTTATTTTCAAGACACTTAGGTACAAATTGCGATAGCGCGTTGTTAGCAATTCAACAGTAGTTCATTTGAATGCGTGTGCGACTTGTCAACTTCATATAAACATTGTGATGTGTGTGTAAATAACACATTAATGTGATTGACGTATCATTACAGTGCGCCAAACTTAAGTCGGTGAGGGAGGCGCCACTATCGCGGTTAGTTATGACAAAAAATCTATATAAAACCTACGTAGACATTCGTAATGACAAAAAAAGAAAAAAATGCAACATGACACTCATAGATATTCACAGATGGCGTTAGTGAGCTATCATAATCTCTATCTAATCTAGTTTGACTTATGCCCATAGGTCAGATAACGTTGGTCTATACTTGAGAACAATATGCTGAACATTGGTGATTTCATCGTCGAAGCGCTTGACAATATTACTGGTCCTCTCTTAGGAAAACGTAGATAATATGGATCAATAGAAGTGTTCTGCCTTTAGTATTTGCACAATGCGTGACCTTGGTATAATGACATCACAGGTACAGTGAACAAATAAGTTTACATTGTGAAATGTACTGACAAGGCTATTGATAATATCATAACTTTATAGCGTACTGTAGCAACAAGAGTGTACGCCGGGACAGAGACAATTTTTTATAAGAGAAGGGAGAAAAGAGCGTCGGAATCAGAAAGATAATCATCGACGCTCTTGGACTTCCGCAACACCAGAGGAACCATAGATACAAGGCCGTTTAGAAAAAGGTACGCTGGCATCTCGAACAACCCTAAGTCATACTGGTTTGGAAATTCTGCCAACCCTACTGTACGCGGCAGGAAGTGGCGCAATATAACACGCAAGTGTCATGTTATTTTACACGTATAGTATATATAAAGTATGTTGTGCAAAATATAATGCAGTCACAATACGTTAGGCCGTAAATAATGTTGTATTGTCGTTGAAACCACTTGTTAGTTGATCGTTTTCAATTTGCCATCAATTGTATGGACTGTTGTTGCTTGTCTAGCAATTGACGTTACATTCGAGATATTGTTTACCGGAAAATAAATACAATGAAATGAGAGAATATAAAAATCTTTTTTTAACTTTTAACTTCTTCATTTCTTTTAGAAAAAGTATGTTTATAAGCAAATTTGTTTATTGTATTACGTCTTAAATTTGTTTAAGTAATTGAAGGTAACTTCGAACGTCCAACAAATCATTAATTAAAGAAAAAAGTGATTTATTTCTTTTTATATTATTAAGGGTAACGCATATTTGGCAACTCGTCCACCCGGCACCGCCCTGCTTGGCGGTGGCGCGGCGCATACTCGCAGTGCTCTCGACGTCATCTATTGAGTGGCTCGCGAGCGAGCGCCAGCAGCGAGTGAACGCCGCGGTGGACGCGCGGCTACGCGGCGGCGAGTAAATGAGTAGTTGACAAATGCGAGTTAACCTTTAATTTCTATAGAAATAGTTTACAATAATGTATTTATTACCGTTTACGGTATAGTTTTCTAGTTCTCTAACAGACAAAAGACTTTTCTTCAAGCTTTATTCAGAAAAGAAGTTTCAATTACATGTCATATCTGATAGCAATATCGTGGGAAATTACATTACCATACATATGGATATAACAATACAATGTTGTGTTCTAGAACAGAGAACAATTCCCGATTGCTCGTGCGAAAATGAAAAACAACACTCGCGGGAGAAAAGCTCGAGTAATTTTCACACCGTTTTTATCAATGTTTTCATATATTTTACGATTTAGGCGTTTGTTTATGTTGTGTAAAGCAGAAGATCGGCTCTATTATTCTACTGTTTTTAGAGAAAAAAAAAATCTATTGTTTTTAAGATATGAAATGCTGGCAGCACAACTATTTGTAGTTTACGCCCTAGAAATTCTAAAGGCTAGATTGAATGTAACAAAAGGTGTTTTAGAGTATACTAAGGGCTTGTATCGGAGAATTTTAAGCGAAGTATTTCTTTTTTCAATGACAAAAACATTGGGACTCTTACAATGACGGAGAGAAATTAAAATGTTGTTCGTTATTGTCTTCAGTTTTCGATACTCCACTGAGAAGGGACTGCATTTAGGATTGTCAATTTTTTTTGTTTATTACTGATTTGTTTTACAGTCACTACAGTATGTTTTAGCTTTTACATTATCTCTATTGTAGTAGTTTTAATTGATCAAAAGAACAAAATACAAAGTGAAAACTTTTCCGTTAGAATTTAATTGCATTAATTTTGAATGCTGACAGCCCTAACAGCGCAGTATCGTTTCTCTGACTAAAAAAAAACAAACTTAACAAATTTGTATACGTTGAAATTGTTATCTAGAGTACGGGCCCGAGCAAAAATTCAATTTGAATGTGGACCAACAAAGTCGACGGCCTACATTTCCATTTGTATCTTCGCTAAAATTTTTCTGTCAATCGAAATTGCTTCTACATTTCAACTTGACCGTTTTATTTGGCACGCGATGCAGAACAAAACGTCGCAAGATTTTATTGTTTTTTTTTTATTTTAATTTAAATATGAAGTTATATTTGTTTCATTTTTAAATATGAGGCATTCGAAACGACTTGAGAAGATAAACAAAGTAAATCTATTCTTTAGCCGTGGCGAAAATAAAATCCTGACTAGGTGGCGCTTTAATCGGCTTCTCTCTTCCGTCATTTTCTAATCATCACCAGCCTTTGTCCACTGTCTGACATAGACTAACCCCAATGCCTGCCGCAGTATACGGTCCTTCTTCCGCATCCAACGATTTCCCGTAAGTCTACCTAGAAGGAAGACGCTCCACTCTTCTAATACGCGAAGAATTTAGTTCCTTATTTTTCCGCAATATAGCGCGGGTGTGATACATTTATATTATTATTCATTTTAATCCAATGCCAAATTTACAGTAAACAAATAAACATCAGATTCCATACTTCATGGCCGTTCCGCTTTCAATGTTACTCAACGATGAGAAAAAAGTTTGAAACGAAACGTAAAAATATTGCTTGAAAATTGTTTAAAGCATCTTCACTCTGTAGTAGAAAAGCCTAAAAATATTGTTATGCAACTCTATTTGACTACTAAAAATGTTCATCCCAACTGTGACCCAGTTCAGCGCCAGTCTCGCAATGCAAATGTTTGTCTTACATCTGGCTGACATACACGGAGCCTCGACGTGCATAAATATTATCTTTCACATGATAACACTATAATATATATGTTCCCAAGATAAAGTACACTTTCATAGGTATATTTCGAATTTATATGACTTACATATCAAAATCCTACGTTGACTATGACATAGATACTAGAGATTGCAGCCAGAAACTTGAAACTTACTAATATTTTACGAAAGTATGGATGGATGGATTATTGTTATGGGGATAGTATGTAATCTATCGAGCCGAGAGCCGAGAGGATTTATCCTGGAATAACCCACAGGGTAGTAATTTAGTTTCCCTCTAATTTCGACGGTGTCACGGACGACTACTTTAAAATGTTTACTTCTGAGCACCGTGCAATAAAAAGGTCCCTTAAGACCGATCCGCACCTCTATAAAACGACACAAAAATTATAACTTCAAACACATAAATCTTCGTAAACAACTCATTCTTCCTTATTGCGTGTAATTTATTATCGCACAGGTACTCGTAGCTAGAAGCAAACGGTTCTCAATAGATAGAAACACATTGGAGTACAGTTCACCGCCATATTTACTATCACAAGTCGACCGGTACAGGCGCCCACGCGCGCTCTCAATGGACCTGGCCTGTCGCAACACACCTGACATCTACACCTTCTTGATACTTAACAACGTCCTTGGCTTACATCCATCCCACAAGAGTCCCGTCTGTAAAATCATTTTAGGTGCTACGTCTTCGACGGGACGTTCGATATTTGAATTGTTTACAAGCTGCATATTTGTTTTGGTAGACAGAGGCACTTCGCGAGGACCAGATATTTACGACTATGGTAGGAAGGTAGGCGAGAAGATAGTGTCCAAGTGACACTTTAAAAAGCTCGAATCATAAGTTTACAATAAATGAATATTATACAAGCGTTTTATATTATATCTTTTGGATTACCAATCTAGAATTATCTGGAAGTAGACACCGTCACAGATCCATTGTCACAATTCACCGAGTGTCAAGACTTATAAAGCGCAGTACAAGTATCCGCGCCAGTAAGTCTGCGAGAGTAATTGTTGCTTAACGCGACTACATGATATATTAATGGTAAATGTCTACGTAATGCAACCTTGTTTGTTTGTCAGTCACGTATGCATTTTACCTTTGTCAAATAAAAGAACAATATTAAAAAATAGAATTGAGGCAATGTTTCTTACACCTACATAACCATACAAACCAACACAATTCAACATGTAAAATTGTATGGGGATAAAAAGTAATAAAGAAGAATAAATGGACTAAAGAAGAGCTGTAGCGCAGGAACGGGAAACGAGAGAGATGAAAAGATGCTGTAGCGATGGAGAGACTAGGCAAGATTAAACTAGGCGAGGCCTATCTGGAAGGACAAGCGGACAAAGCCACTGGTGTCTGAATTTTTCTCTTTTTATAAAAAGTGGTACTTTAAATTTTATACAAAAATGTATTCATTATAGAAAAAGGATTTTATGTATCTAAATCATGAAAACTTACATTAATATCCAACGCTGACATTTACATGACACATTAAAACAGCCTATCATGAATATGCGTTTGTAATTGCAAAGGATTAAAACCTTTTGATAGTTTTGAATAATATTTACTAAGTATTAATTGGTTTACGTGAGCAATAAGTAGATCAAGGTGCGTTTATCGTGGTAGACTAGACGTGGAGTGCTACTGGCGCCGGGGACACTCACGCTATCGTATCAAGTGTTTTATCAAACGTTTTGACTTTACTGCAATATCTAGATCATCAAAAGCACCGTAATTACTATTGTTATGTTGCCTATAACCCGAGAACCTTGGTCGTTAAAGACGACCATTAGTGAACGTGTAGTGTTAGAAAACTGCATTAAAGAACTTCTTAAGTTACAATAACGGCGTGTGTGGGGTTACTTTATTTCGTTGATTTTATTTTTTAAACTATGAACCATCATCTTCGGGCCTTCGCTGCCATGCTAAACATAGGCCTAAAGCCTTACACAGTATAGGGTGCTACCTTTGTAAACGCTGTATGTCTCTCGCTAAACTTTTTATCTGTCTTTATTGAATTTAATTTATAGTTAATGTAATTAATGAAAGAGTGTTATCAGCTATAATCTACGTCTAATAAATCTTACATAACGAAATATATAGTGGGTGAATTGTGAAATTGTGTCTTTTTGTTCTGAATACCTCGACGCCCACTGTTGCTCGGCTTGTATTTTGTACAGTTCTCAGCTATTTTGTAATTCGGGCCACAGCCTATTGCGGACAGGTGTAAGGTAAACGCAGTTGCCAATATATTTGCTAATATATCGTGCATTGACAGAATACGTTGCTACGCGCTGCACATTGTAATTTACGTGTGTCTTTGTTAGTATAAGTGATCAAACAACTAAAGCCCGTAACACACAATCGCTTTCAACTGAACAATCGAATTGTACAATTAAAATTGTGCGTGTGTAGGCAAAACTGAGAACTGTACAGTTCAACTGACAGAAAAAAATTTTGCTTACACACTTAAGTTTAACTGCACGGTCATAACTACGTAATTAAAATTGAAGGTGTTTAGTGGTTAAGCATAGGAATGTACCTATGACCATGTGCATATTTATGTGTGTCTATAAAAATCCCTGTATCATCACCGTCTTCATCATCATCAGCCTTTTTTTTCCCACCGTTGGAAATAGTTCTTCCCCAATAGTAAATTCTATCGTTTATCATCTGTTACTATATGGTAAACCGCATGTTGCTGATACAACGATGTTAATGATGTCATTAATGATTTATAAAATAAATTGATTATCAAAGTTGATAGTTTACATCATGATTTATTTCTATTTGTTTTCTTATCGAAATAAATGAATGTCAACGCATTGCCGCGTTCGACCGATATATCGAACGTTGACATTGTAACTAGATAACTGTATTGAATTACGTTTACAACCTGAGAAGGAATTTAATTCGTTTAAAGTATATTAAAAGCTGTTGTAACATTGCCCTACTCGCATTACAATGAAGATGCTCTATAGCCAATATTTTTATTTACATTTGTTCAGATATTTTTGTTTTAAATTACAGAACCTATACTAATGATTTAAACCACTTTTAACTAAGAGTAATGATGACTAATGACCGTAGATTCAAAGCCGTCAGTATAATTGACTGGTTAAATATTGTAGCAAAAACATTAAAAATAATTTTTGACTTACTTACTCCGCTGGCCCAGCGACCCGAAGTGGCTCTTGTCCTCCGACACAAGAGATCGCCAACTTCGCCTATCCTGCGCTCTCTCCTGTAAGTCGCTTTTGGCTTAACTTGGATTCAATGTTTATTGAGTTGTTGTGAACCATTTGGCAAAAAAAAAAAACATCAACTCGTATGAAAGCCTTATTCATTTTTTCGAAACAAGTTAATTCTGAGTCTGTATATAACTCTAAATACTACACGTTTTGATACGGTCATAAAAATGTAAAAACAAGTGACTAACGTTTTTTTTATAAAGAGACGTCGAAGCTTTTTACAAGCTTTTTCTTAATATGTAGGCGTCAAGATAAATATATCGGCCATTGCATGGGCAAGTGCATAGAATATTTTATTATTATCGACTCGATGGTCAACGTTCCGGTGCTAATTAAAATTCTCGTTGCCTTTTTATCGATGTAGTAAAATTTATGTTGCCAAATATAAAAACTCCGTTCGGTGTCAGCACAATTACAATAAATATGTCCATGTTTAAGTTATTTTTTAAATACGGAACATGTCTCGCTTGGTAACAACTATTTATCTTTTGATTCGTGACCGTCTATTGTGTCTTAAAATTAACTTTATTCTTTGCTATAAAAGTCTTTTTACGTGAATTTAAACTATCATTTTAGTAAAATATTAAAAGATGTATAACAGCGAAAGTTATAAAAATAATTAGAAAAATTATCCGTTCAAGGTTAAGTTACAAATGGGTAAAAAACATAAACTTTCTTATCGCCCCTGTGCCGTATGCAAACAATGTATACTCTATACCTCTACAGGATAAAAACGTGAACGCCCTCATTGTCACCTGTGCGTTGTGTATGACGTAAGCTATATTACGTAGTTAAATAATTTATTTCTGTCAATAAATTTATCATTATTATCTCGTACTGAGATGAAATTTATTAAGGTACAGTTTCAATTAGTTTTTAAATTGTGAAATTTTTGTAAACTCGTATAGCTATTTTCGGACAGTTTTCCATTCTTGTTTTGTTATAGTGAAACTTACGTAAACTAACTCAGTTGTATGGCCATAACCGTCAAAAAACCTTTCGCATCAATCAAAGATTTCTCTAATTTCCATAATTCATGAACCTTCTCTTTGTTGCGAACGTGTACGGTTAGCGTTGTTGAATATTGGATTAACAGTTTATTACGTACAATAAATCCTAAACTTCCCAAATCTGATTGTCGTTTTATATTTACTGTCACCAAATCAATTTATTACTTTTCTATAAATAACATATACTCTTACATCTATAGATTAACAGTCTATAAGCCGTAATATTTTGTGCCTTATTGATTAGCGCCATTTTGGCGCTGACGGTCACGGTTTGTACCGGTGGTGAGAACTGGAACTAATTCTAGAGATATAATTAATTGTCAGTAACATCGTAAACTGTCATTTCTAAGCAACGACCTGTCCATTTATAGAGAGTATACTTGTGTCGAGCGCGTGTACTTGTGTCGTGGTTATTCGTTGTATAAACCGCTCTTTCAAGCTTCAGTCATCGAACGCCATAACATAGCCGTTATCAGTAGTCCATTACAATTTCAATACGGCAGGTCATTGCCTCTGCGTGTCGCATGCGGGTTGAGATAAAAACTAATAAATATTCAATGATGCGTCACCGAGCAACACACCGTTGATTCATTAGAGTAACGATAAAATCGATCTTGATTTAAAGTTATATTAATAACAGTTGCTCGCGTCAGCGTGGAGTAAAAAATGTTCTAAGTTACTACCACAGACATCAGCTACCTTCCAGTAAAGTCCCGCAGATATTGGTCCGTTCGTTTTGGATATTACTCGGAACAAACGCGGCCTTGCATACCGACATAATAGCTAAAAACAGATAATAATGAAATACGACCTTTTCCTGATACAGACGCCCCAATTTTATTATGTTCTTTTATTTTATTTTTAGTCTTCATATTGTATTACTAGACTCAACTAGACTAGACTAGAGTTATTGGTACTGTCCACCACTATTATTCGTAGATGCAGGTTTAAACGCGCCTTGTTGATTGTACTAAGTAATACCCTTCTCTTGGCTATTGTTAATCTTTCCTATTCATCCGAAATTTCAGATAAAGTAGTCCAAACGCTGATCTGTGTTCAAGTATAAAGGATGAGTTCGATTTAAAAGAAAATAAAAAGAACAAAACTATCTCCGTAATCGTTAGATGGCGCTGTCGATATATTTAAATATATAACTCTTTTCGTGGTACGGATAGATTTATCAGTACGGCGTAAATTTCGTATTATTATTCGTTCAGCGTATCTCGCAATATCGGTCGTGAACAATCCATTTAGCTGGCAAGATCTTTATGGAGGTCAATTAAAAGGTCGCCGAGGTACGCAGCATATTAAGTGAATTATTACGAAGATAGGGCGTGAACTTGTTTATCGGTTTCGAACGTAAACGGAGATCCGTCAAATTAAATCGATACCTCTCAATCCTGAAGTCCATAAATCCTAATGGTTAAATTATGTTTATTACTACCAATTAGATTATACTATAACTACATTTGATTATAGAAGACATATGTCAACAGATATTTAATAAGAAATCCGCGCAAATTAAAAGCAAGGCGCCATATTTTAGTATCAAAGAGAGGAAGGGTGAAACGATAAATGAACATGCGTTACATTCTTTATTATCTTGAATTTATTCCATTTAGCAAAAACGTATTTTACTGAGCGATTGCCATGTTTAATTTGGCTTTAGATTTTGTTTCCCTATAAAAGACACCGAGAATATGGTGCAATCTTTATCTAATAGTTAACAGATTGAATCAAATTCAACTAAAAATGTGCTTTGAGTTAAGAAGTTCGTCCTACAAGTCTGCGACTTCGGTTTAATTAAAAAAAAAATGTCGCTCCTTTGTATAGATAATATGACAATATTCACGTAATATTCATTGTAAGTACATCCTGTCTTGTCGACGTGGCGTACATAATCGATACCCTCACCAAATGTGTAGTTTTGCGGACAAAAGAATCGATACAACGAGTACTGGGGTACATAGGACTATGGAGTGGCATTGCGCCCCTGGGGTGGTCTTTTGTGAGGCCGGGATTAAAGAGGGATGCTACATTGTCTGGGATATTCTCTTGTTAGGGACACGTGTACCAATTATACTGGTAATATCATCATAATTAGAATGGTTACTGTTTATTTTACTGCAGAAACACTTAGGTATAGATCATAGGTACTCATTTTGTCTCTGCGTTTATTTTTGTTTTCAATGTGTTCTATTTTATCTTATCATCTTAGTCTTTTGATTTTAGTTTGAATAAAAACCACTCTTTAAAGCGCTGTGAACAGTCTATGCTTGTAGTTCAGTGCTATAGACTGAGCACTTTAGATAAGAGACGCTTTGTCTCTCGCTAAAAAGGCGTTATATTTAGTCCATGTTAGCGGTGGTGTAGGAAATAGAATCATGAATACACTCTAATATTGTAGAACGAAACAGATGAATATGTGTCTGGAGAAAGGGAGCAAGAATGGTGTACTAGAAATAAAATTTCTTTCTTTTAATAATGTAATAATCATCTTCGGCCTTTATTTACACACTGTTGGTCAAAGGCATTCCCCAATGCGTCCTTTCCTTTGATAGTATCGCTGAATTTTAATTAGGTACCTTATTCAGTTGAGAGTTGAGTCTTTTGTTTATGTCTCTCCGTTGTGAGAGCAGGTCAGATACCTTATTCTGTTTCCTATAAAGTCAAATGTGACCAGATGTGTTATTTCTAACGTGAGCTATGGCATAAACATAAAGATGTTTTACAGTAATGTTGGCAATGGCATCTATTACAGTACTAAATTCTTTGTCCCATTGTCATCTTATACCCGTATCTATCTTTACTTATTGAACAGTCTAATAGTATTTTTTTTACATCTAGAATTACATCTTTATATTATGCAGTAAAATTACAATAATTACAAGCTTCTACTGATAAAGTGTCACTAGGAGCGCTCAAATTGGAATCAATCAACGTACGCCGCGTACGTACAGTGTGTCGGATCGATAATTCGTTTTATAATTCACTAGACACGGCCGATGCAGCGCCGTTTTTTGCAGCTTCTATTACCAGGGTAATGATTTGTAATAGAAGGCCTCATAAGAAAGTTGTGTTTGTGTGTCAGTGAGCTTTTGGTCAGTGTGTTTGTAATCACGTCGTTAAGTTTTTTATGATCTCGATGTTAATTAAAATCATTAATTAAACGAAATGAAACATGGTTATGGAAGATTTGATTTATATTATTAAGGATTTTGAGGAAAAAAAAGCAAGTAATTTTGTAGGTTGTTTGGACTTTCTATAATTTCTTTTGAATTGTATTCGTTATTGCCAAGTCCATACCAATAGCTACACGATCTTTAATTGAAAAATGAAAGTTGAAGGAAGTAAAATTTCACGGTAACCTAGCGAGCGTTGAATCGCACGAGAGCTTGTAAAATTTAATGACGAGTTTGCCTTTGACAATGTATAGTAACGACAGCCATATGTTTGTGTTGTAAAATTGATGGTGCACGCGTCGTGAAAATTGTTATTTTGACCCTGGATTTAAGTGAAAAACATAAACAAATATTACAGTTCGTATTGCTTACATCTGCTGGTTTTGTTCTTCTGAAGTACGCGGTGGATGACCAATTACTGTTATAACATATATCACAGTACGTAGCCCAGCTTGAACCATCAAACAAGTTAATAACGGTCGTTTATCATCCTTTCAATCTTCAACTCTGAATATTGGCTGTTCCAGCTTATCAGGTGAGGTTCAGCTCCAAGTTTTATAACGCGAAGCCCTTTCTGATATTTTAAAATCTCTTCGATGTTTAGAATGAATCTTGGAACTCATCCTAAATAAGCCGTGATAACTTCGTCGTTTAAAGTCCATCATACTTATATCTGACGTTTGAGCATTCCCTTGATAGAAACACTTTAGAGCATTTACGATAAAGATACGGTTCATTCGCTACCGTCGGACGGACGGGAGCCGATATCTCGGTGTGTCATTCCAAAGAAACCTAATGACGTTTGTAGATAGAAGCTTCCACACTATCTGCGCTTTCAACGTGACTATTATTGAAGCTTACGGCTGTTTGTATCTATAACAATAGGAATGTGGTTTGATTATTTTTTTTTGTTCTTCGCCTTATACAGTCAACTTATGGTTTATAGAAAAGTTAGATAAAATGTGTTCCTTTTAGTATTTATATCCAAGTGAACTATGAAGTCCAATGCTTTTCATCAAATTAGCTTTTCATAACACGTTATTTCCTAATTTTTTTGATGGATTCTTTTAACGTGAAGTCAAGGGATGAATTTTAAAAATAACTCTAATCTTTGAATATTTTCAATTAAACACTATAAATAGAAATTGAATTTATTCATGTGGTAACACATCCCGGTAATGGCACCAGTGGTGGCCGTTTAATTACATCTCGAAGTATTTCTGCAATAATCTGCATGAGTTATGAGTCGAGGCACGATCCTATCAGAGGCTAAAGAACAGGATTCGCGGGCTATGCATTTTTAATCAGTCCCCATGAAGTGGCCGCGCCGCCGCGACAAATGCTTCCTTATGAATCATCTTAATGTCTCCGACGAGCTCTCGGTATTAACTTTCAGTGCTTACTAACTTTTCATTTGTTAAAAGTTACGTTGTTACACTGTGAGAACAAAAAATAATTTTGTAGACGTAACCTTCGCTTGCGTATCAGAAATCTTCTTTGTTGTACCTCAAAACTGGCGTAGTAGACTAGGAGTTCTAATTTCCATCAGTTTTCTTTGTTTAATTATCATCTATTTGCTAACTTTGACTTTCATTTTCATATAGAACTTAAAAATATTATCTTGTCAAGATAAAATAAATGACTTTTGTCCAGTTAATTACTGATTCACTTGATTCAGACTTCAAACGAGTTTGTAACAAAGAGTTTAAAATATCACAACGAATAACTTACAATCTTCACATTTACCGATCAATCTTGTTGAACCCATTGATTGAATCTTTGCTATGATTAATGAACGAATCGTTTTAATAGTTCTTAATTACCGTTCATTCTGTATTTATCGTGCTTAGTAACGGACTTGTATTACTTAGTTATTCTTTTTTGCGTTTCAATCGACAATAGTTTACCTTGGCTAATGTAGCTACAAACACACTTTATTAAACAAATCACGAGATAATTATTATAGATGATAGTTTTGTCAAATTTGTTACAGCAAAAAAATGTAAGCATAATTAGAAATAAAAATGGTTTCCGAACAGTAAAGAATGAAACTTATCAATAAAAGAAATAGACTTTTTAAACAGTACAATAATAATATATAAATAATCTTTACGATCATGAATTATTTGGTATAAAAACGGGAATAACACATCCGACTAATGGATACCCGTATAAGAATGTTCCGTCCGAAAACGTAACAATTTTACGACATTTAACAACAGACATTTAACATATACGTCTCAATAGACGGGACATTACGAACTAAACAATTCGTACAAAAAGATGTCTTACAGAAACAATTACCTTTGACATGCTAAAACTTGATGTGCTTTTGACTATTCACAGATGACGCTTCAAATATTTAATGGAAAGTTCTCATAATGTCCGTTCTACGACTTGTATTAGATTTATATCTCTGTTTATCGTCTAATTTTACATCTGTCAAGTGAGTTTATGATCTATCAAGTGCACACATGTAGCAAAGCACTCGTAAAAGTCTCACCACTGGCTTTCACTGGCGAAGATTGTTACCTTAGTTTTCGAGGAAGGATAAAAAAGATACCAGTGGAAGCCTTCGGTGTTCAGATCGAACACGAAATTCTACGCAACATAAAGAAGTGATGATAAATTACTTGTATGCTGTTTAAAAAAAAGAAGTTAAAAATTCGACTACAGGTGATTGTGTTTTGTTTTGTGTTGTTTTTATTATTTATAATGACGAGATGTAAACTAATCTCCAAACTGCGTAAACAAGTAGCGCAGAATACAACAATATAGAACGAGTTTTATCAAGTTTTATTGCAGACATTAAAAAATAACAGTTACAATTTAATAATATTGATTTAATTGCATGTTGTTAATTTGTATCCTGAATATATTTATTTACATTAAATCACTCGATAATGTCAAGTGAAAGGGCGGAATAGCGAAGCATCAAAACATTGTGTCTTGTTTGTAAACTCGATTCGAAGTTGTTTATGGACTTTTTATGAGCGCCATCTCTTGTTCTTTACTGAAATCAATGTTAATTACATTTGATACAATCAAGTGGAGCAGTGCCACGGGAAAAAGAGCTTTAATACGTTAACATTGGTCGTATCTTAATCCAAAATCGCGGGCGAAATTTTTGATAGAACGTGCAGAGAACTATCGTAAAGTTAGCTGTTAATTGAACGAACATTAGAAAGTTTGTATACTTAAAGTAAATACAAACTTAACCTATTTTTGGTTACTTTTTATAGACATACAAAATCCCCTATATAATTTAGACGACAGATAGTACTGTAATGACAAAAGAAAATGATAAAGAGAACGTGCGTCAGACCTGCATCCATGAACTTTGAGTAATGTATGGGCTCATTATAACTTTTTACTACTTACACTGAATGGCAAGTGGTGGGGGAACTTCAAAAGTAAAATAGGAAATTACGAAACTAGCGCGTACCATCTTTCGATCATACCATCACTTGGCATCAGGTGGGATCGTGGTCAAGCGTTAATTTTTCTTTAAAAAAAAAAAAACTAAATTGCTAATGTAAAAGTGCCATCCAAAAACCAACGCAGAGACGGTTTTCTGTCCTTACTTTCAAAGACCTGAGTTTTGGGTAACTTTCCTTTATCCCTTTGTTCTAAGTATATATATTTCTTTCCATATGTAGAATAAACGTTTACCTTTTTGCTATACTATATACGTATATTGCAATAATGTTAATAACATTGTCATATGTTATAAAATCGAATCTCTATATCTACTTACCGTCATCCGTTTTTGCTGCACGGACAGGTAAAACAGGTGAGTGCTATGGAGCAGGATACATTCTCTATATATCGTCAAAAGAAACGGATTGCATTGGATACGTCATGAGAAAGTCTTCTGGGAACGTTGGTAGCGTCGCAAGAGACAAGCGAATGCGATTTTGTGGTGCCTACGATCGAATTTCTCCTTTTTAAGATAAGACGGCAAACGAGCGACGGCATCGTAAAGGTGTTCCTCGAAGCTCATTGACATCTGCAATACGTGTCGGAAAAAGTGCGTAAAATATGATACTCTCTTTATTTTTTCTTATTAATGTTAAGACAAAGGAAACACTGTTATGGAGCCAACTTGGTACATCATTATTTTTTGTTTTTTTATTACAATATTTCGTGGTAAACATGTCCCTAAAACGAAGACTCGTGTCTACTTGATGTTAATACTGGCTGTTATTTTTTTTGTAAATAAAAATAAAATGTTAACTTAATTTTGAATTGACAGTTTCGTTTATAACATAGAGTGTAACCTCGGCTATGCTATTGCATGTCGGTTACCCGATGCGTGAGATAATGTATCCGCAAATACAATTGTTCGTTCTTCAAGTTGTGATTCAATTAGTTTTTACTGTCTTATAAAGATTTTCAATCACTCGCATGTACAGATCAGAGACCATGGTTTTACTATAAACCTAATCATCATCAGCCCGTGTCTGCCCACTGCTCGACATAGGCCTTTCTCAATGTCTTTCACAGTATGCAGTCCACCGCATTCAACGACTTCCAACCGTCCGCACTATTGTATTAACCAAATCAATGTTGATATAATTAACGGTATAAGAAAACTTCACCAATAATTCTCTTTTGCTTAAAAATTAGAATTAAAATTAATTAAGAGATTGTCAGCTATAGTTAAAAGGTCTATACTACACGTATAAAATTCTTCATCAAGGATGTTTGAGTATCTTTTTGCTTAAATTAATAAAAATGTAAAGAGTATTGTGAATGCTAACTATAAGAATACTGTAATTTCTTGGCGCGCTACCATAGGGTCTAGACAAACCCCTAATATGTTTAGGAGCACTTTTTATTTGTATTTTGTATTTTTGATAACGAAAAAAGGTAAGCAGTTAATATAAAGATAGTGGTATCGTATAATATTATAGAATTTATAATTAAATAAACAAACGACAGTCTCGTAAAGAGCTCTCATTTCGTTATCTGTTCACGGTATATTTAGCACATACTTGAGGTTAAATTATGAAATGGCATAGCGGCCGATCTTCACGTCTCTGCTGACACACTTCGTGTAAATATGCTTAAACAGTTGACTCGTTTGTTTAGACCGTGTCGACCCAGTTACCGATACGAGAACCACCAATTTAATTAGACACCTGGCACAATTAAGCAACTTACAAACAGAGGTTCAACTTAAAAGACGATGACCATTTTTTTTTGAGCTCGATTTTGATGAATTTTTGTACAAGTAGAGGTCTTAAAGTATGGTAGGATGTTGAATAAAACACAAGATGCCGAAATGTTTGATGCAAAATATTTACACAACGGTGTAGCGCCTACCGACTTTGAAACTTGTATGTAATATGATATTTATGTTTGGTTTTACTATTATAAATGACTTGATGTTTCCGTGCGATTTCAATAGCATGAGATTCTCGCATTACAGTTTGTCCAGCAGTGCGCAGGGAAGGGCCGCTGATGATGATATAAAAAACCCGTATATTTCCACTTTAGTTTTATTAATCTGTTATTTTACTGTCAACAGTGCCAACTAAGAAACATCACTTTTTCTAAACTTACGTACATGTAATGTAATTTATTCAGAACACTAATATAATACAATGAAAAGCATTTAAATAAAAAATTATACGTGCTAAATATAAATTCGTACGGATTTCAAGTTCGTTATAAAACATTTTTATTATATCAACAGTAATTCGCAGACTCGTTTACTAAATTTCCGCGTCCACTGAGTTATCTCAATCATTATGAGAACGTGGTAAAAAAGAAACAACGCAAAAACATCACAAAAACTGGTCGTTGGCGCCACCGGTGGCAAAAAAAAGGTAAATAAAATCATGTAATTATTAATCGTGAGTAGCGAACCGGAATGTTGTAATAACTGCCAGATTCAGACAGCTACTCGTTTAAATAACATTTTAGGATCCGTTAGAACATAGACTTGTTTGATGTTCAAAATAATACTAACTGTTGCATGCCACTGTTTTTATATTCTTGTGAAATTCCTAGCATTGAAAAAAATATAACTTTTTAGAATTTTTTTAAAAGTCGATGTAAGCTTTGTTAGGTTCTTTTCTACGTATTTAAAATGTTTGATTAAAAAAAATGACAAAGAATCCGTCGTATCCGAATGTAACACATTTTGTCGTACTCTATTGACACTAATCGACTTTCTTAGAGCTTATGGTCTATCCTTCATTAATTCGAGTAGAACGATAACATCTTTTACGCGCACACAATGAAATAGATTTCCGCTGACGGAATTTCAATCACCACTTTTATTGCTCCAATCTCCATAGTTAGAAGTTCTACCACGTTCGTGACCACCCTGGTACTGAATGAGTCACTTTCAACATCTTCTGAAACAGAGATTCTCAAACTTTTTACTGCTTTCATACAACCTCTTTCTATATTTTTTCATCATGTGAACCGTCAACTTTTTTTTTACATTCGTACATCCACACCAGGTTTTTCGTGAACCCAGGACCACTTCGAGAATTATTAATACACGAAAACGTGGAATTATCTCGGCGGTAATTCCAAACTAGTACGACTTTGGGTCCTTTAAAAAGTGAACATACATTCTCACAAGTCGGCAACGCATGAGTAATTCCTGTAGTACTGGAATGTCCAAAGAGTCCATCACCTTTGTGATCTCAACGTTCGTTTGTCACCTTCTCTCGTAAAAGAAACATTACGATGTAGATGAAATTACCATAAGCAACGTTACCTCAATACCTTTCAGTTAACGATGCAATTCTTATGAGACATTTAGACAGTCTTCGGATTATTTAAATAATCCCCTAATGGTATATTAAACGACCGCACACAATTAGCTTGTGTTTAACGCGTCTTGAGCCAGTTCCATTAAAAAAGTACCGTTACCACTTGAGACTACGGACTTACCGATTAAATATTAGTCCCTCCAGGGTTTTATGAAATCGTGATACCAAATTTTCAACATAGGCATCATGTTATCATTACTTATCCATTTATTATATTATTTAAGGATTTCAGATAGTTTAGCTGATGATATAAACGTGTAAAACATAAATGCGATTTCTTTCTAGGCGGTAATGTTTTGACAAGACGGTAAAATATAAAATAATACACAAATATAAAAGAAAAGAAAATATAAAATAAAATAAAACAAAATAAAGTAAACAATCAAATTATAACCTATATTGGATGCCTGACAGTGCTCCCATCTAGACGAGCTCGGCCGAAACACGCGTTTTTGAACCGCTAAAGTCCTTTGACACAGCTTTGCTTTCATAATTGCTTTGATGAATTTTGAGCTTTATATTAACACTTAATGAAACTTCGGGGATGAGTAAATTGGAAAAAAAACTGTTTTGCGTTGATTTCACGCGGGGGAAGCTGTATAGTAACAACTAGTCTAAATTAAATTGAGATACAATCTCAGCTTCAGACACTACCTGTTTGTGTAGTTCACATTCTTTCTCGGAAATGTTACAACCGAACACGCGAACATTTGTTCGGTTCGTTCAACGACAATTTCTCAAGCGAAGATACGAGTACCTCTTGTTTATGGTGATTGGTTAAAAGATTTGTTATTAACGAACATCGATTATTAAAGTTATTCAATTGATTTATTTTGGAAACCGGTGATATAAATACAATTTGAAATTAATAGGTCGTGTATATTTTTGATGGCTTTATTACACGGCTCTAAATTGTTGCAGGTGTTGACGGGCATATTATATTATACAATTTAATCAGTAAATGTTTTTTTTCAATTCATGATGTATTTATGATATATAAAAAGTTTTATAGTACAAATTAGTATTTAATAATATATTTGGACATTTAATGATTAGGTAAATTAAAGAATTCGGTAATCATTTTTGATATGGTAACCCACGAACATTATCAACATTATTTACAAACAAACGTTGGTTCGTTCGTTCGTTGTAAAGAGTAGTGTCGTTCACGCGGCGTTTACAAAACACAAGTCCGCTGTCGGCCGCGGCCGGTGCGTTCCGTTTAAGGCAAGTTGCGTTACAAGAGTTCGCTCTCAGAGCGTGTAGGTCAGGAACTGCGATTTGTTGAGAGATAAAGCACCGCACTTAGCGAGATGATGGACGATACAGCTGAATTTTATCGCTTTGCGAGTTTGAAAGCGCCGTTTGTACTTATTGAATTACACGGCCATTTGTAATTCATTCTTAAACTAAGTGTTACCATATTTTCAAGTTATCTTTTTGACTATGATTTATTCTAGATGTTGCCAGTGACTTTGTCTGAATGGAATTAATATAAAGACTAGTTAGTAATATTTTTGTTAATTAAAATAAATTCAACATCTTGTACTGCCTAAGTTTTTTTTTATTTTGCCTACAAATTCGATTAAATTCCTATGAGACTGTCCCTAGTTATAATAATTTCTAATCACTAATGTAGACGTTATGCGTTATGTAGGTATGTCTATGCACTAAATAAACAGTCATTTAAAACTCTATGGGAAGAGTCCCTGGGAACCCGGGAGTGGTATCAGATGGGCAAGCTTCACTGATAAGTATTTAGGTTAGATAATGCTAAAGATTATTGTACATTTTTACCTTTTAATTTAACTTTTAACATTTTATTTTGTCTTTTAAAGAAAAAAAAAACTTAAATTGACCAAAGCTGTTCTTGATGAACTTTTTTGTTATTGTATTTCTATTTTTAATTGTTATTCGTTAGATTAATATAATATCGTGGCACGTCACTATTGCAGTTGGATAATGCTTACCAATCACCCACATTAATTGTTTCCTTGTTTCTCAGAATTGCTCCGATCTTTGTGTCGTGGCCAGCATCGTGTTCCTATACTATACTGCGAAGTCCAATTTTCCTTCACATTCATTCACTCACAGTTCAGTGTTCATTCGTTCATATTGACTAAAAGTTATTTTTGATTTGACTACACAATAAAAAAAAGAGTTTTGATTTTCTATAAAATTATATTCTGCTTTTTTAAATTATAACACTGTACCGTTAAACGATGAAATGATAAATATATATGTATGTACATAAATATTGTTTATTTATTAAGATGACAATGTTCAGCAGCCTACCACACTAGTAAAAAATTAGTGGACTGTAAATGCCGTTCGTTTACTTTTTTATTTATGTTCTTGTATATCTTCACACATAATCAGAGTTCCCTTTCATTAATCGCGCAGTGTTGGTACTGGGTTCATGATTTATGTCACCGTGGCCAATCGCACACCACACCTGACAGCTGAAGCGTGGGCATACCACGAAGTGTTCACCGTCCGATAAAGGATCTTAGCACGAAAGTTTGCGAGAAACTATTTATATCGACAAAATTTACGTACCTCTTACTCAAAGGCAACGCATCTGTGGTACATCTAGTATTGCAGATATCCATGGGCGTCGACGATCACCCTTGTGATATCGTCAGCTCTTTTGCCCCATTCTCTTAAAAAAAATGTACGAGATTTGTTAGAGCACTTTTCGTGCGATAGGGGGCGCTGCAGACCTCGAAACTGTGATAATACAGATGGTCGTCAAACATTTCAAATGATAAAATTATCAAAGCATTATTTATATTTTAATTAATTGGTTAATATAGAAACTCACGTTTGTTGAGCAAATCGCTGTTCTTGCTATAACTGTGTCAGGTTGTTACTTTGGGCTATTATTTAAGGACGTGTTGAAAATCGAATAATCTTGCAGTATGTCCAGTTATTTAGCGTGTGCTGCATTCTGTTTCAAAGACTTAACTGATAAACAATGTTTGATTTCCGCCATGTCCTTGCAACATAAATCTCGTGGCTCCATAAACCGACTAGTAATGTACCGTTGCTGACAAATATGAAGTATCGATAGTTGTGTTCAACTGTCGAAGCAAAAAGCGTTCCTTGTAAGCAATTCTCGTAATAAATTGCGACATCTCTCCACTCAGTTTAATAAATGCCCGCAATCATGTTCAGAAAGTTAAAGTTGTGTATCATCTTTAGAATACTATCGATATATTTGCTGTTTAAACGAAGAAAATCTCATGTTTTTTTTTTTACTTTTCCGCTCTTTATTAAAGAGGTCAACATGCTATTAATATTGGCCAGTAATGAAAAAAAATGAAAGACAAAAAAGCATCGTAGGAGTTAAAATTTCAATAATCATTTAAAAATAAAAATAAAAAAAACTGATTGACGTTAATCTCATACTAATCAGTTTAAATTATTCGTGCACACATTTTTATAGCGACAATCAATTCGATGTGACAATTAGAGATCGTCTTAAACAAGCCGATAAGTGTAGCTGGTAGCTGTCATGTAAATTAAAATATCAATTTTATGGTGATCTTAATAAACGACGCAAACCAGTTCAGATTCGAATTAATGTCGCTAAAGGTATGATAACGACTCAAATTAACCTTATTTAAATATTAAACGCTTTCCAGTATTAGGTCGTCGATATTTTGACAAATAAACTAGTCGCATCACTGGTTTGACTGTCGAGATATCATGTAGGTAATCTATTGGTCAATTAATCTTTTTTTTATATAGTTAATTAATGCATTATAGATAGCTTTTTTAAACTATAGGAACATCTTTTTTGAAAAAAATATAATGTATTCTATACTAACTTAATAAAAATTTGATAAAAAAAAAAACAGTTGGGAGCCGTCGACACGAAAAGGCACCAGTGCGGCAAATTCAAAGCTACAGCACAAAGAATATCCATCCACTGTAAATAATTCTAAGCATAATTTATATATAGATCTTAATTTACAACCCTTATATACCATCTTTGTTACGTAGGTTTATTTCAGTAATAAAACTGTTCACTAAGTAATTAAAATTTACGTATTGAATTGTTAAAACATTTGTTAGACGTTATTATAAAACAGTTTAGAACGAATAACACTCGCTTTTAAAACTGTAATAGCACTGGATTTATGCGATGTAAGTGTTCATCATCATGATGATCATCATCATCATCACCTTGTCAGCCTACTGTTGGATTTAGACCTTTTTTGAATGCATTCTACAGTATGCGGTCCTCCACATTCAAGAAGTATTAGCTGTTCTAAATTATTTTAAAATCTAAGTAACTGAATAGACACTTATTTAAGTAAATCTATCAAAGCATTTTTTTCATAATAATTATTGTTGTTTTTTTTAATACAATATCATTGATAATCAGTACTGTAAATACATCATACAAATGCAAAACAAAATCTAAAAAGGAACATCATTAAGCAATATAAAAATAAATGAAATTTATAGTTACTCTTAAATTTCAACGAAGTCATTGTTATGGTCCATATTGCAAGAACGAGATGCAATAGCGATATAAAACATTGGCTGACGCAGCAAAAAGTCCAAAAGTATAGCAACCTGACCCACGGGTCAATTTGACCCCGGGGTCCGGACAGCGGGGGGCCGCCGTGTCGTGTGACGGGATACACGAAATCTCGACTTGCCTCACAGGAATATTATTGACTAGGAAATTTGTTTATAAAAAGGATCATTTTAGAAAAAAAGACTGCACCTTCAATGTTGCAATCAAAATATGTATAATGAAAAAACTAACTATAAACTAGATGTAGTCCTAAAATCTCATTACGAGAAATATTGAAAAGTATTACATGCTTGTAAGTAAGACATGGCTGGATGCTCGACACTCATGCGGGAAATTAAAAAAAAATATCCGAACACCATATACGACCTTTTTCGAGACTGCACAGTAGCGTGGATATATAAAAACAATTACAAACAAATGGCTACAGACAAAAATAACGAAACAATAGAGTCGCAACAAAACAGGCATAGACAATGCATATCGCATTCGTCACCGTCAAAATTTTTAAACATCTTTAATTTAGTCAACAAGCGATATTATAAATTGTACAATTCTAAAATGAATTAGGTAAGCAATAAACGGTGCACACGATTTTTTTAATGTAATAAATCATTACATTTCTGTATTCCGTTAATTTCTACATTTCGCTTTTGATTATAAATTAGCCATGTCTCCAGTTTGGCGGTAACATGCACTACACTGGCAACACAGTGTCGGCTCTACATGATGCATGCCGCTCACTCAGGTATCATAATCGTTTTAT
>JAODUI010000027.1:1094837-1115492 GCA_027563995.1 Papilio gigon
GGCGGGGATCGAACCTGGACAATGTCGAGTATGGTCCGGTCCGGTCAAGCGCTTAACAACTGCGCCACCGACGCTCTCAAGATCATTACTTGAGACTTTTTTTTGAATAATGATTTATGTATATAAAAATAAACCGTGTAAAGGTCAGTAAAGTGTGAAGTGTCCACCGTATAAGTTGTGAACATTTGGAACGAAGTGTAACGGACAGGTGTTGCGGTCGGTTCCGGGATTCGACACCGGGGTGTCGCATTACAAATACCGTTGCATGACGCATTAAGCTACTAGGCCTATTTAGAAATTCACTACCTTGGTAACTATTTGGTGGAAGTGTTAATTAAGAGTGACATGTTTGAAAAAAAAAATCTGTATTTTTTCCCTTCGAGTAGTGCGTAATGTTTTTTTTTTATTTCTATAGAATCGCGCAAGTATTTCAAATCCACCAAATATATTTCTCATAAAATTTATTTATCAAAAGTGTTCATAATATGAAAATTACATGTTAAGCGTTCTACTATACACTCTATATCGTTATCATATCTGCCACATGTATATATCTATATATCTTATAATAATTATACCTGCCATTACGTAAATATGTAATAAAAACCTTTTCAACTTTATCCACTTTGCATTAAAAGGTCGTAATATAACAGAAGCGCGGCGATCTGACGCGCTTCTGTTGGAGTGGACGAAGTAATGAACTTCCTTAATTTATACAGGGCAAGGGTCTTATTAATGAATATTAATACGAGATGAGGACTTCAATAATAAATATACGAATTAAGCTTTCAGACTTAGAATTAATGTAAACCGACCAAATGCATTTCTAACACAATAATTTCATTCTATTTTCGTTAAATGAAACAGACTCAACCTTATACATGTAATGTGGCAAAGGATCGAGCGGTCTGAATTCGCCAATACACCGAAGTGACTACTCATCTAGATGTGTGACACGAAGGTTCTACCTCTAAGGCTTGGCTACATACGGCGCTTACATGTTTATAAGGTCCCTGTCCAGCAGTGAGCGACTTCAGGCTGGATGAATAATGTTAATCAAAGAATCTTTTGTCACACCGCAAATGTTCAGAACACGTTCATTTTGTCCCAATGTATAATCAAAAGTTTCACCGTTGACAATCTGCATATTTTTTTTACTAAAAATGTGTTGAACTATGTCTATAACGCGTTGTTCTTTGTCCAAGTATTTTCATATAACAGCTGTCAATTTATTGTAAACCGCAAGTATTAAGGTCGGCTACAACAAAGCGAGTTGCGGTGGAGACAGATTCGCTGACAGGGGCGGATTAAGTCAGCGACACGATTGTTTCAATCATATCCCGTTATGATACCTTCACCAGGAAGTCGTGTACATTTCTCCATATTTAATTAGGTCGCATGACCTTTCATTTAGTTTTATTGAGAAGGATAATCTATACCCTATACTATTATAAAAAAACTTTTATAACTTTGTTACTTAGTATCTCATATATAGATTTAGATAATTATTTTATACTAACAAAACCTTACATCATCACCAGGTATTAGGCTTATTATATTTTTTATTACTTATAAAAACACCGAATACAAAAATTGATTAAATAAATATTGCCTATAAACCATTATCACGCTATTAAACTAAAAAAAACGGATATATTTAAATCTAAATAAAAATGGATTTTCGTTATTAATGAGGCAAAATACAATATGTGCGAGAGAAATGACGTTTTGTGTTATATACCGACACTTTTATTAGTTTGCGTGTCAATAGCAGAGAGGATGCAATCTCAAATCACTGAGGCGCTATTCAAATCCAATTTCCAATCATTGCCAGTTCCCGTAAGCCCTCGTCAGGCAATTCTTATAAGAGATAGACGTTCTCTAAGCCGACTATTTACGTCTCCGATTCCCAGAACAATTGCTTAGTCACGGCGCTGTATTTACACGAGGGAATGTACTTCTGTTTTATTGTGCATCTAGCCGCGTATCTTTTTAAAAACTAACCAACGCTAGTTTTAAGACGACATTTCTTTGTTCTTTATAATCTGTATTAATGTGTTAACATGATTTAATTTTGAACATTTCATAATTATAATTTTAGTTAGTTTCTAATAATCTAGGTCAAATTAAGTTTTTGAATTTCAATAGACAATTTTCATAAAGTAATGTAGCTTTAGTAACGTAAGTTATGTAACTTTGCAGTCTGCTGGTTTATTTTACAACTTCCTTTATTCCTTTCATACCTTTTAAAGTAAAATCTCATTGTAACCATTATCGAAGTGCAGACAGTCATGGGAGAATACTTTCTAAGCAGACCTGCTCAGAATGCGCTAGAAGGGGATAAGCAGGAATCTGTTTACGTAACGAGCCAGACTGCGTGACTGTTGGCTTTGTCATTGATAAGTTAAGTAATGGAAGAGACAATCAAACTATAAAAAAAAAATAGATTAAAAAGAAATAGGCATTGATATAGAATGCCTAGGTCCAGTAGTGGCCAAGTAAGGACTGATGATGAACAAAAAACCCTGCTAAAGGTGAAGGATACGGATTTACAATCACGTGGTCGAGAATTCGAATCCCGCCATTCAACTTTTGTTGTAAACCATATATTCAAGATTCAAGTTTTTTTACCATTCCAACTAGGAATGGTAAAAAAAATTTAGTAAATCAATAAAAAAAAGAAGAACCAGAAACAGATACAAATTAAATGTAGTGATTGATATACCATAGTGCAAAAAGCATTTAAAACCAATAATGATAATGCGATTTAAAAAAAACCGAACTTCATTATTAAATAATAATTAGCGACATTGCGAAAATGTACCAATAAAACTTTTTATTTTTCTTGTTTCACTTTATACATGTTTTTTTATTATTTTTAAATTGGTAGTTCAAGCCAATTGATCTTGGCCGTCAATTTGACGCTCCGCTCACGCCTCCCGCCATGTAGGGTAGCTTGCGTAGGTCACGAGTCGGACGGTGGTCTCAATCGAACCCGCTGCCGCCTGTTTTTCCGCATTTTTGCACCTCGGGGTGTTCACGTAATGTATTTAACTCACGACTCTTATCTGATGTCTGTTATTTTGACTTATAAAAAGGTCGGGGCAATGCACCGATCGATGGTGATCAAAAAATGATTGAGAATTTTTTTATACTGGTATTAAGAGAAGTAGGACATGAGAATATTTTCTTAGATTTGTAAATAAAAAAAAAAAACAATGTTATGCTACAAAACGACGGGATAACGATTTCTGCCAGACACAATTCTATCCATTCGTCAATACACGAACGATCAGACACTGAGTTTAATATGCTATCTAACTGTACATGACAATAGACTGACCGAGTCCATTGTCACAATAAATCACCACGTATCATATTACATAGGCCGACAGTCATCTGACCCGGTGACCGTAAGTCGAACTAAATTCTGACAACTCACTAGCGCCCTCTGTGAATGTAAAAAGTTTTAGAAGCTAGTATCTGTCGTTTTTGCATTTTCTTTTCTCATTGAGGGCTGTTTGAGTATTACGTACGCAAATTCAATATAAGTATTCAATCCTCCACCCTCCCCCTTGTCGGCAAAAGTAAGCAAAGCTCCCGTGAAGACGGAAACTATGATATATGAATTTTATATGAAGTTATAATTATTTTTCGTTATTTTTCAAGCATATAAAAAGCATAGGTAGCCAATATCTGTAATAAAGTAAAAACAACTCTTCGCCCCCGATGGAACTTAAGTAATACTTGAACGGCTCCTTTCCTTGATTCCTTTATTGTAGATTTATTTTATAAATGGACGTTAGTACGCGGAGATTAATGAAGCAATCATAGAAAATAGAGTCATCAATCATATAATTAAAATAGTATTTATATACAAAGTGATCAATAAGAGGGCAGCGTGGCCATAGTTAAGATCAGTGAACTGCAGTACACTGCGCGTGCGCAATTAGCTGTAATACAAAGTAACCATCTAATACGCTCTATTTGAGATTCATATACAAATAATATCACAGTTAAATTAAACTAAAACATTGATTAATTTATTATTTCATATATTTTAAAGTTTTAATCATGTGAAACTCTAATTAATAACAAAATTTAGTAAAAACCGCTTGATACCATATTGCGTAAATGGACGTAGCTTTTATGGCTTTCAAAATTTCTAGTAACTTATTGAACTAACCTTATAGTAAAAACATGTATGTTTTTTTTTTCACGCGGACGCAATCGCGGGCCACATCTATCGGTTATAACTATTAAAATTAACCGATATCTTCTCTGTATTGTCGTTGGGCTTTTGACCTTTTTTCTTTTATACCTTTCCTTACGTCTTTTATAAGCTTCTAAAATTCTTTTAATTTTTTTTATATCCCGAGAGCGGTAGATTTAATCAACACACTTTAATCTGTGACGTGAAATTCTTGAAGTGTGTTCTCCGTGTAAGATGATCCGCCATGTTCCCTCACAACCGGGACAGTCTCGAGTGCGCGGGCCGCGTGGTTACACCACCGTTGTATATCTCTCATAGACACTTGCGGTTGCCACGGCGCGGAAGCAATAGCGGGACTTTGCGGTTTTGATACTATGATATATAGTATTACGTTTTAAAGATGTGTAGGTAATTACACCCGTATACGTAATCGTGTATATACGTACATTCTTGATACTTTAAGATGACTTTAAATGCTGCCGATATGAAGGTTCACACGTTAACTGTCGGAGTCGAAATGACAATAGACGTGTTAAACGTCACAGTTTTCAGAAGCTACACGACGTGGAGAAACAGTGTAGTTTCATATCTTTGAGAGGCAATATTCTTGAAATACGTTGAAATAAATAAGAAAACGCAAGTAAATTTATGGCAAATGCCTCCATAATTACTATCAGATTTGTGTAAATATATAAAAAAAATATTCATGTATCAAATTCAGGTGTCCCAGTACACTAGTTGGATGCTAAATTATTTTTACCAGCGACTAATCGCGGGTTCATTTCCGGCGCGCCTCCTGTTACTAAACCCAGCCCCCGGGGACTCAGACGTTTCTTTTAATAAACAAACAACTTGTAAACAATAATTATTGTACTTAATTAAGAAATATTCAGATTGGAATATAATTAAAAAGAAAAGGATATGGCTTAGGATGAAATTAAAAAAAAATACTTAGTAGTCTTTGTGTTCTTCCAGACTATGTTCTACATTTAAGTGACATTTCAGGGATGCCTATTTAATTTCGAAGCTTAGAAACGACTCCGTCATCTCGATTGTGAGATGAGTATGTATGAGAAAAGTATTGAAGAAAAATGTATGTTCTACCATGAATAGGTTGCACGAATTATTTTTATTGAATCGATGTAAATACATGCTCTCTACTATTAAATCTAGATTCTAGAATGTATGATTCTGATCTTCATTAGGAATCTCTAGAGGTTTAGGCATTATTAAAAATAGAATAACCTACATCGTATGAATCACGGTCGGTTTTATATTTAGAGTGTCGGTACAACGCGCGGCTTGTATGCATTCGAACCTGACAGTGCGTTTATGTTGGTTGTTACTGTCAATGTCGCTTCAAATAACTGTTTATCAATGACTAATGTTCATACTGCATGCCGAATGATCGAAACAACCTGTGTGCGTCTGATTATGTACTTTATACAAGACATTGGAAGTACGGTTGACTAAGGTTGGGCGTGTTTTAGAAATATTACTTCCTAATCCTAGGATTTTATTTCTAAAACACTAAAAAAAAGATACAGCCTACTATAGTTTTTAGGCAATAAATGGAGTGTTTCATACAAATTAGACATCTAATAGAAAGTCGATTTATTAATGTATTTTTATATCGTAAACACTTTATATTATACTTTGGAAGGCATTGGGAAAGGTTTATGTCCAGCAGTGGACAGACAAATAGTGACGATGATGAAAAACTGAGGTAATTTACTTCAGCAAAAGGCATCATCTTGTTAGATTGAAAGGAGTTGAAGAGAAACAGTGAATAATAAACCTCATCAATTAATGAACAAAATACTAGTAAATTTAAAACTCTAACGTTTTTGTAGTTACAATATTTGTGTGTTTACAATCGGCACGTATCATTTCGTAATACGCTGTAATCGTGCCTCAATACAGCTTTCATCATAGTGGTCACTCGAGCTGTACTGTTAGGGCCTCGGAAATAACCTTATCCGGCAGACGAGGCCCATTGTCGAGATATCGTGACTCCGTCATCGCTAATTATACTGACATGAAATAAATTGATTTCATGTGGAAATAAAATGTACAGTTGATTACTGACCTTTTAGATTAAAATGATACCATCTAGAATTTAATTGTAATCGACTTTATAAACTTGACTAGGGCCTAGTCACAAATAATAAGTTAGGACCAGAGTCCCTTATTGGGGACGTATAATGAGCTGATGGAGAGTGTGAATCCAAAAGGTCTTCTGTTAAGTTTCTTTTTCATTATTTCTTCTAAGCAACTGGACAATGTAAGACGTACATACTTCTTATTGCGATTATATAATGACGAAGTTTGCAATCGATCTGTGACTATAAATAGTTTAGAATCAAACCTAATGTGCTCAGATTAACCTGTCACGCGGTAAACAGGGAGCTTCTTGTCACGTTACAAGTTTGCTAATGCAGGACCTGTTAGGACAGGAATACAGACTGATCCTGCTATTATGTCGTTATCGTTATGCTACTGAGAGTATAGTGTGCATTGACTTTGTACTATAATTACTCTATATTTAGATAGGAAATGTGTCATTGAGTTTAATTTTAGACGAGAATTTATACGTGATGGCTGGTTCTATAATTTTAGTTTGTTGCTATTTTAGTACGTTAAGACTTCTTAGTGACAGCTTTTTTATTTAACTTTAATTATTTAATTAGTATATTCTTTTGTCACGTTCGATAAACATGTCTTGTCTTCTTTATATTAGCTGGTATCAACGTCAAATTTTATTGTCAACCTATCTATTAAACATTTGTTACAATTGTATCACATGAAAGGCCAATAGCGTAATTATTGAGGGGACGGACTACCTATCAAGCGATCGGTGATTCGAATCCCACTTTAACTATTGTCGTACACTATATCCTAATACAAGCTTTAGTAAATTAACAAAAAAGATATTAATAAAAAAAAAGAATATGTACTGGCCAAGAAAAATATTCTTAAACTGTTGTGCATGTCTGTATTTACTCTATGAAGTTCTGGATTGAATTAAAAAAAAACACTAATATACTCTGTGGTAACACAAAGTAAGATGCAAATTATTATTCTTTGAAGTAATAGTAAAAAAACATTAAAAGATAAAGTTAATCTTCAATTACCGTCGGCGCCTCGCTTACGCCATGTTGCTATCTCGCTGTAGAACCACGTTTGTCCACAGCTGCGTGCGCGCAGGAATAATAATTGTCATTTATTTTTTAATATAATTATCGATGGCCAGTACATAAAAATAAAAACTCTTCTAGTTTTTGAAGGAAGTGTTAAATAATATCATTAAACCGTCATATAACAGTCGGCACAATTAAAACCAAACCCTACTGAAAGAGGCAATAGACCACAAGCCAATATAACAAGAGCACGGTTTGCGTTGGAAAAAAATAATGTTATTGTAAATTTTGCTAAAATTGTTTCATTCAAAAAAATATCACACTCGCATATCATTTAACAAAGTCTCAGTTTTATGCAATTTCAAGCAAGTGACGTCGGCTACTTTAAAATACAATTTATATCAACGAAGTACTTTCCTGATAAAGCCGCAGATATTGGAATAATGGTACGGAGATATTCAAATTGCTATTAAATTTAAATCCATAAATCAGACGTTTATACGTAATGAAAATGTTCGCGTTGAAAGACTGTGTCGAAACTAAAAGGTCTCGGGTTCAAAGATCTGTCTATTCCGCAATTGCTAAACAATATTTATGATGCCTTGTACACGGCATTTCCATTTCACGAGCGGAGTGTCCCGACCCGGCACTGCGCTCATTATCTTATCGTCTTACAGGAAATGTCTTCAATTTCAGATTTAATTTAAGTGTTCCCGAACAGCTTAGAGATAACGATTTACCTGCACACGATAACATGTGACCTGCGTTGAATGACGTCATCACTAATAGAAAATTTCCAAACCACCTTTCCAACCACCCAACCAACCAACTTTCTTTTAAATATTTCTTTTACCACTGCAACTTAGCTCTAGGCTTGTGCTAGGATATGGTTTAGAAGTCGAAGGGCGGGATTCGAACTCCCGACCACGTGATCGGAAATCCGTACCATTAACCATTAGGCCATTGGCGTTTAAATTATTATAAAGAAACTTTGAAATTCGTTTTTTAAAAATACACATCTCACCACTGATTTACGTCATGTTTGGAAAAAAAAACAAATCCACCAGACTATTGTTTATAGTCTGTTAGATTATGAATAATGGGGAATCGTTACCGAATGTAAAGTGTAGGTAAGACTAGACTAAACAACGTCTAAAGTCTATCTAGGAGGAAACGTTCCGACACGCGGTTAGCAATCGAATGTTGGCCTCACAATTCGGGATCTCTTTGATCTCGCTGACTACTTTATCTGTCACCCGTTTAGTTTGACCACTTAAACTATCGAAATGTTAATAACAGTTTTCAAAATTAAACAGAAATTTGTACGGCAATCTTCTCCAGCAAGATGGACTGATGATCTGGTCAAGTTTGCGGGAGTATCCTAAATGAGGGCTACGACCAACAGACAATTTATATAAGCTATACATTGTTTATGTTATCAAGTATATTTATTATTGTTTTTACGTTAAATGCACGATAAGCCATTCTTTAGGTTAAAATCATTAACACCTAATCTGAGAGGTCGACCTGTATCAAATCAAAAAGATAAAGGTAGTTTGTGTTTAAATTAATCGTCTCGTATATGATTAATTTCTTATCTAAACTTTTTTTTCAACAAGCTGCCATAAAAGTGACAGACATTTATTTTAATACTGTCTTAACACATAGGCTATATAAATTATTCGACGCACTCACGGTGATGGAAACCAGTGTGATGCAACCAGCGCATATCTGTGAAGAAATTCGAAGACATGTGCGAAGTAACCAGCTATTTTTTTACTTCCCCGCATGTCTTCGGACGAAAGCTGGATAGTAAAATTAATATTTTTTTGCCCGTCCCGAAATTCCGTGGTCAAACTGTACCTGTCAAAAAGAGATAAAACTGTCGCCCGTTGACGAAAATATCACCGCGAATATCAAGTGACTTTTAACTTATGTTCCATCGTTGCGAAAATCAATCAAATGCCTTACAAATTTGAGTTTATTTTTGAATAAACGCAAAACATCTATAAGTTGTTACGAGAACTGGCGCGTGATGATTCCTTCCCGTTGGGACGCATTTAAAAATAGAGAAAAAAAGTTAACGAAAACAAATGACGATGAACCCCCAGTCTAAGACGTTGTAAAATCATCATTTTTCTAATAACTTCATAAGTGACCGCAGCAAAAATTATATTTAGCGTTGTTCATTTGTTTATAGGCAACAATCGAGAATCGACTTTCTTGTTTGGTAATGATCGCCCTATGGTCTTATACTGAAACTATATCTAAATATACATATTTGCTGTTGTACAGCATCTTAAATGATAAGGCCACGTTTAAACTCCAAACTGGCTAAATACACCCACACTAAATAAGAAAAATACACAAATGTGTGACAGCCAATATTAAAAAAAAAAACTCAAAATTCTGACGTCTGTTATCGTTATATTATTCTATCGTATTTTGTAAGTTATATGCAAATTGTCTCACCTTATCCATTCCAAATAGTATAGTACATCTGTGCCAGTATCAAAACATACTCGTATATTCACTGAGTACAATATTATCCGTACAACCGTACATAATTCAAAATTTATTTACCGCCCGATTAAACCTGTACAAGCGTCAATCTGTCTTTCTGAACATCGGACACTTATTACTAAATTAATGTACCGGTTAATATTATAAGCATTGTATAATGATTTTTATTGTTTTAGCAATAGAGTCTATAATAGCTTGATTAATTATCTTGTTAATGCAGTGTTTTGTAACGGGCCCGTGTTTAATATAAATGTTTGTCGCCAACGTAATCTTGTTTGAACAAACATACAAACACGCATACATTTGTATATTAAGCAATGATACAACAATAAAATACCATTGTTTGTTGTGGCGATGGTATTGTTTTTTGTTGAGATAAACATAGATTGAGATCTCAGCTTGTATATGTCGGTATACATTTTATATCCCCTATGCCTGGTTTCGTAATATCCGGTTTACATTATTGCAGTCCAACGATCGAATTCCAAGGTGGAATACAACTGGCAGACACTAAAGCCAGGAGTGGAAAAAATACGGGGAAAAAAAATAGTTTGTAACAATTTTATCACATAGCAAAATACTTTAGAAACATTCAAAGCGATAAGGACTCTGATGGTCCAGTAGCCGAGAAGTCTAGGGATGTCAACTCATCGATTTTAACCCGAGAGTATGAGGTCTTTGTATGGTACATATTTGGCTTATCGGCTTGTCATCGATATACGGTCTGCGTGGGTTGTGTGAAAGAATTTACTGGTCGTTTTTGCTGACTGCGTTCGGAGCTGTGTTTATTTAAATGGCGACAACCCTAAATACAAATTACGCTAACCGAACGATTTACTTTTTTATTTTTTAGTACGATTAAGTCGTTCTCTCCGCGGCCGTGTTTTCTTGTTTTCTTTTATAATGATTACCATACAAATGTCCGATACCTATTGAAGCTTGGTAATGTTTTGTTAATAGTGCAATCAATTATTACATTTAACGCTTAGTATGTTGTGATTGGTGAGCAATAGGTAAATGGTAGTTAAGGTAAACTTGGAAACCTTATATGTTTCCAAAAAGTAAAAAGGAAGACTAATTTGTCAAATTAATTGTAAAATAATGCTAAGACATGTAAACTATAAGCCAAGTTTTTGTCCTATGATGTAGTGATTCGAAGGACAGGCTGTGCCCAAAAAGTTTCATTATAGCTTTAGGCAAGGTATAATTATTAAAGTTAAGTATTCGGATAGCAAAAAACCGGCGATCGAGCGTTTACTCTCGTCGCCAACATTATGGAAGTGCTCAAATTTAACCGGAGCTAAGCTAACGTGTTAACTAAAACCGCGTAAAGAGGTTCATAGGCTGCCCGAGGAAGGTGCGCCGCCGGGCCGTCGCAGCCGCGCGGGCGAGCGTCCGCGGCGCACCTTACAGGGGCATTGCCTTAACGAGCGCGTGACGTCACAAACTATAAAGACCAGCGCCGGCGAACGGGCGATCAAGAACAGCAGTGGCATCACACTAGAGAATACACTTCCAACCGCTACACAACTTCGTTCGTATATATGTCGAGCGATGAGAAAAAATTCAATAGCGCGATTCAGAGCTTGGTCGTTTTATTTGATGTTTTGTTTAATTTTACCAAAAACTTTGTAATAGTTATTATTCAAGTCTATTAGCGTATTAAAATAAGAAGTGGTCATTTTATTTCCTTCAATTAACAAAATGTTTGTGACATTACACATTTTTACTTTTATCATTGACATTAACGCCATCTATCAACAGCTTATAAGTAATAAATGAGTAACCCGAAAACTTTTAATAAAATTTCCTACGTGTTGATAGATGGCGTTGTAGCTGCATTCAGCAAACTAAAATGAATTGGTTACTAAAAGAAAATAAAAAATCATAATGAAACTGTTTGCAAAAAAGATCGAATATTAAAATGTTGTTTAAATTAGCCAAGTTTAAAAGTTGTTGTTATTTAAATGTTGTTTTATTTGTTGCAGAGGATCCAACAATGAGAGAAACGAGAGTCCCGGTACTGACGATGGCAGCGTCTCCCCGGAGCCACCTGACCGACCACCCGGAAAAGTGCGACAAATCCACCCCGAAGACAAATCTCAATTCCTCGCTTACGATTCGACATACCGTAAAAAGCCAAAACCGAAATCCCTTCCTCTAGAAGACAATCAGATGTACAGCCATCTAGCCAATACGAATGTAGCTATGTCGCCCATGTATCCACTAACGCCGAATATTTGCGTGGAAGGAGGAAAGATTGAGTTCATTAAGTCGCCACCGGGCAGCGCTAGAAGCAGCGTGGCGCTAGTGTCGCCGCCTCAAACCCCGGTTGTTGTGCGGCGCACCCCGCGGGAAAAACGCGAAGTTCGTTGCAGCGATGAGCAAGTCGAGAAGTTCGACGGTGATAAGGTAGGTGGCGCTGATACATTTTTTTACTACCTTATAGGGTTTGTCAGTACTCAGATTCTGTGTAAATGTGTAAAAATTGCTATTTTACCAGTTATAAAATATCGTCATTTTATAACTAAGTTTACACATGTAAAAACCAATTTAGATATGAAACGTTGATATAAACATTTTCCACAATTTTCCTGTCTACTTCAATAGCACCAAACAATTGATTGAAATGTCCAAGCCCTCGTCAAGGAGCTTTGTAAACTTATTTCCGATCTTTCAAAATATGACGCGTCTCGTGCCGCCGTCCCTGACAAATCAAAAAACTTTTAAACATTACTTACAAAGGAAAACCTTTTATATAGAAATCCTATTTACCTTTTTTGTTGGTAATTCATACAAAAAAAACACGACTTTAACAATAAAATGTTTTGGTTAACTAACTTAATTACATCTATTCGGATATTTTTAATGTTGGGAAAGGAGGACTGCATACTGTGGTAGGCATTTTGTCAGGTCTATGTCCAGCCGTGGGCAGACAAAAGCTGATGATGATGATGATGAAATAAACCTTCTATCTATCAACAATTTATTGAGATAATCGCAAAGCCTAGACTTGTATACGTGGCTGCCGTCGGCAGACTTGCCATTTAAGCAAAGTTTGCACTTTGTTAGCATACCCTAATAAAGTTAGGAACAATGGCCACGTATGAACATTCTTAGGTAACAATTACCATAGAAGTTATCGAGTCCCTAAGTTGCAAAATACCATCTATTTATTTATTATTGACGACATTTTCGATCGTATTCTAAAGTGTAATAACAAATTTTATTTTGTAAACGTTTGAAAACATCTTATACAATTTTCTTCATCCCTAATACACAGGAGGGTCGGAAATAATTGGCCTGATGCACCTTAATGCGTCTTTAGTCGTTCCTAAATTGTTTTTGAGAGCCTTGTGATTGCTGTCTCCTATAATATTGTATGTGGACTTAGTGCGGGGATTTGGTGTTAGATGGAGTTTGGATCGATTTTATATCCTTGTAAGGTTTTTTTTTTATTTCGACACTTTTTTTGTCCATGGTTTATCTGAATTGAGACATTAAATGTGATGGTAGATTTGATATTACGAAAAACATAAAGGAATTGATGCGATGTTAATATAAAAATGTTTTAGATTGGTTTGTGAACATGTTCCAAGATTGTGATAGTGAGAATTTCAATTGTTTGAATACGTTTTATTACTTGTCTCTATTTGTTTTGAACACAATGTGATCCCTTACATACGGCAATGTGTCAACTAATACGAAAACACATATAATGTAAAATTTTAAACAAAAAAAATGGATGTTAACTTTTAAATGGAAAATTTGAATTCATTCATTCATTCATCATCAGCTCACTACACGTCCCCACAGAGGGGCTCAGAGCTTACCCTATTATTAGGCGTGACTAGGCCATAGTCAACCACGCTGGCCCAGTGCATGTTGGTTGACTTCACACATATCATTGAATTTCTTCTCCGATATGTGCAGGTTGCATCACGATGTTTTCCTTCACCGTAAGAACGTCGGATAATGTACATGTGTAATTCAAAAATGGAAAAACACATTGGGACATGGCGGGATCAAACCTGGACAATGTCGAGTATGGTCCGGTCCGGACAAGCGCATAACAACTGCGCCACCGACGCTCTCGGATATCATCAAGATATGTAAATAATGATCTTAATCCTTTAACAAGTAATAATGTCATATTTTAAAACGATTATGTATTGAAATCTATGTAAAAAGATGAAGGAAGTTCAATGTACGTTCTAGTTCTTCGTAAAGCCTTGCTCTGCACGTGGGTAGAACGCAGTTGAATTCAAGGAATCGCGCTGGAAAAGAGCGGAGGCGTAAACACGTCAATCCTTTCATACTTTCTGATTATAAATATTCTTTCGTTGAGAGCTTAGCTAAAATAGAAATTTCAAGCGAAAACTTTCGCCTTATAATTTATATTTATTTTTAATCTCTTCTTGTAAAATGTTATATGTTTTGTTATCTAAGTGACTCTCTCTTTAGTTGTGAATAAATTGTAAAAGAGTAGTGAGTACAGATGTAGTTCTACTTTTTTTTAAGTTACGTTTTTAAATGAAATATGTTTGAGAACATATGAAATTTGTGATGATATGATTTTAGTAAAATGTTCAATTTTTTTCAAAGAGAAAGCATACCAAAAGTCGACTATTTTATCAACATGAAATACTTTCCATATGGAATTCAATTATCCGGCTCACCACTCACTTTATAAAATCAATTAACGGTAACTGCTGAATTTTCGTAAATTGAAAATTTCAAGCGTTTGGTATTTCATTATATTGATATTTTTTTTTTTACATATTTATTCGTATAAACCGTAATTTACAGATATTAAGAAGAGAAATGACAGAGTAATTGGAAGCGATGTGGGTTATATGTAAACGTATAAAATTTCAGCCAAATTTTTCAGAAAATTTCATTGAATATTGAGTACGAATTGAGTATATTTTACATATTTCATCACTTATCTTTTATCTCAACAGAATTTAATGTTATTTTTGAACATAAATGAATCGTTAATTTTCTTAAAGTTTCAAAAAACATTTGAACAATATCGTTGTAAATGATGTCGTTCAAAACTTTTCCACTTCATATTAATGTACACATAAAGTTATATTTACATAAAAGTTATTTGACGTTTATAGATAGTGACATGCAGTACATAATGTGCTTCACTAAACATTATTGGCCTCTTAAATTTAAGCCCCAATAGCCTTATGTTTAATAATACAGACTACTGATATTACGACCGAGAGATTGAATCCCACCATTCGACTGTTGTAGTGAACAAACTTACCAGATTTGGTTACAAGAAATATTGGTAAATTAATGAAAGTCTACGAATATAAAAAAAAAAAAAAAATCATTTAGATGGGCACCTTAGTACGTCTCACTTTTACTAATGAAGGTAGCTTTATGTGTTTATTGCTTAATCTCGAAACAGACGGTCTCTTAAGTCGTCTGGAAGCAGTTAAATAGTTTTTATAGCTCCATCTGTTCATTTCTTTCGAATCCGTCCTTGTTCATTACTATTTAAAAGCTACCCTATTTTTTTTATTACTGTTGAATAATTTCTCATCTGCACTACGACATGATGATTTTTACTCTTCGAAATGTTTTATTTCACTAAAAATATAAAGGTAAGCGCTTGGATGTTTGTTAGAAGGTATCTCCAAAACAATTTCTGGATGCAATTTGGTATAAACTACTAATAAAAACGGCTTAACTCACGCGTAGATCGGTGTAGGTACCGACTAGTTTCGGACTCGTCGGGGCTCCTTCATCAGAATGAGTGAACTATAGGGCTGTACTCGCGGTCGCGGCGCGCCTGGCACTGTCAGTGTAGTTCAGTGAAATATCTTACGAAAGTTATAATAGTTCAATTTGGTATCATATAGAAAATACTCTGTAAGAACATATGGGCTACTTATTAAAGGCCGGCAACGCATCTGTGGTTCTTCTAGTATTGCAGGTGTTCATGGACGTCGATGATCACTCTTGTGATCATGCTTATCGTTTGCTTCTTCTCGTATTAATAAAAAATAAGCTTTTATTAATTCTATATTACTCTAACGAACAATTGGGTCTTTGTTGTATCTGTTACTATTTTTAGTTTTATATAATGAAAACTCTTTGTTCGCTTTCCCAGGCATGTTGAAATCGGGAGCGGTGTTCGAAAGCAGTCAGCAAACTTGTACGCCTGTAGGTGCACATGAATGAATTTTTCATATGAGGCTATTGTAGTCAATGGATTGTGTATTGAAAGGACTTTGTTTATATATTTTTATAAGTACTTGTCGCCTGCAACTCGCGCTGAATTTAAAAAAAAAACTCACCTTTGTTGGCCTGTGTTCACCTCCCCTTAGTCGCCCCTAATAATAAAGTAGGCTCCGTAGTCCTCAGTGGGGACGTATAGTGAGCTAATGATGTGTTCTTTTAAACAGTGATCTAAATCATCACCCAGATATATAGACCAATATCGGAGTTACGTCCTGACAACCATCCATCTTAACTTTCGTATTTAAAACAATCGTAACTAAATAACTAACTAACTAGAGTGGCGCAGCGACCCGAAGCGTGTTTTGGCCTCCGACAACAAACGTCTCCAACCAAGTCGATCTCGCGCCATCGCGACCAAGTCTTGGACTTAAAACAATTGTAAGATAGACTTATTTCGACAGCATATACTTCGATGTAGTTAAAACACTGTGTTGTAATTCTGAAAAGTTACTCGTATTTCAAAATAAAATCCTTTCTATGAATTACAAACTTTGTTTTAAAACTTTCGTCGAGTTTCAAATTGAAGGTGGTCATAATCCCACATATCTATATTAATTACACTTGTAAAATATTTGGTATTTGTTCAAGGACTTTGGACATCGCTTTTAATTATAATTAAACATTTAAATGGAATAACCCTGTTAAAGTAAATCACTTTATGAAATTTATCTGATTTAATAATAAAATTATTCAGGTGTATAAGATAATCATTTATTTATTATTGTTTGTGTATTCAAATATAACAGAAGTGAGACATTGAAATACACCAATATAAATAATTTTACATTAACAAGGCCATCATCTTAATGTTTGTATCATCAATTTAACACGTTCACTGAGAAACGAGTCTAAATCATCCCTAATGCAACTTCCTTGAGGCTCGGCAAGGAAAAACGTGTACTTCTCTGTGGTTTGAAGGGCATAACTTTGTTAAAGGAAGTGGGGTCTAATAGACCGCGTGTCGCACTAACGTGTAGTCACAGATCGGGTCGATAACACCTCGTACCACAGGGACGGAAAATAAGCAAAAATTGATGGCGCAGCGAACGTGTTAAACTTTACGATATTTCAATACAAATCCATAGAAAGTAAATGAACTGTTTGCTGACTAATAACGTAGGAGGAGACCGAAAAAAGTGTGGTTGGATTGCATGAAAGAGGATATGTGTAGGAAGTGTGTGAGTTCAGATATGACGGCTGAAGTGACTCTCCGTGAAAAGCGCAGGTTGATGATGAGACAATAAATGAAATTATCAACTAGTGAGACGTGTAAATAACATTTCTCATTTCCATTGAATTGAACTATAAATAGAAATGTATTTATAAAACTTGAATCGTATTTAAGAAAAAAAATACCGCGTTTTCCAGTTTCAATATTATTTTTCATTTATCTAGAGATTAGAATAAGCTAAAGATTTACTTGGAAAAGGAAATATAATTTTAACGAGATATTTCCGAATCTTTCTTCTCATAAACGTAAAACCGTTGTAAATCCGCAGCTTTTATGTTATAAAAATATCAGAAGAAAAAGAGTAAAGACTTCCTTTAGATTATCTTGTAAATATTTATGTTAAGGTTTTTGTTATTTAAATACACGCTACTAATTTTCTTTTAGAAAGCAAAAGCCTCTATTGGTGTGGTGCATAAAGGGTAGTACTACCTTAGAATTTACCCACTGTGGAAGTAAATTTTCCATTTAATTACAAAAATTAAACACGTTGAATAAAATTTTGAGATACGACATTCGTGAAAGACATGTTGCTTCGATAAAATTTTCATTTCAAAAGCGCGGATAGCCCAAATGGTTATGGGTACGGACTACCGATATAGCGGTCGTGGGTTCGAATCCCACCATTCGACTATTGTCGTGAACCATATCCTAACACAAGCTTTTTCGAGCTTACCAGGAATGGTTACAAGAAATGATAGTAAATTAACTAAAATCTACTAACATTTTAATTAAAAATAATGAATAAATTACGACACAATTGGACGGACGTAACTCCGTTTATATTTTTCGAACAAATCTTCCGACCGATTTAACTTAATCAAATTCTTTCGTAACACGGAAACATTTAAATGAGTTGAAAACGAGTTAAACGTGGTAAGTAAATTTTCTCAAAGTTTAATAAAAACTTTCACAAGTTTTATTAAAAAAACTTTTTTATATGTTAACGTAAAAAGTTATAAGCATGTTCCCCGGATAATCCACGAACATTTTTATCGACGCAATATTTCTCGGCGTAGTTTATGCGTTTCCTGACTTTCCATTTTGTGGGTTTTGCCAGCGTTCACGCTGGTTTTGACACGGAATGCCATCTCTGTTTTCATTAAAAGAATGTAAGGGGTGACAGTATGTGTCAATGTTGTGTCATTTTCTTTTTTCCTGACTTCACGATCGCGGTATTAGAAGAATAAATACGAGACCACGTGACGTTAGTTCCGATTCTTTCCGAGACTTCCCGACTAGGGATATGGTTAATTGAATGTTACTTTGTCTAAGAGATTTGGTTTGAAAATCGTACTTGTTAATCAATACAGTTAACAAAATGTTCTGGAAACACATCTTTTTCTATAAATAATTTAATTTTAATAATTATGTTCGTGCTAAATGGTAATTCTAAGAGTCAATAATCTCTACCTACTCTTTAGGGCTACAGGTGGAAACATCCATTTATTTATAATATGAAAAGAACAGCGTCTTAGAAATTTATTAATAGCATAAATCGTTCGGCGAAGAGGAACGTGAGAAGAGTTTTTGAAGTAAAGAGCCGAGAGTTTTATTCCCTTTAAAAGTATCCTCGAGTTAAATTTAAAATAATTGATTTCTGCTATAAATAAAATGAGACATTTTTACAGTTATAACTTCTTTGTTTTCGTAAAATAATTTATTTTGTAAACTATTTGGAGATATAAATCAAGAGTATAAACAGTCTTCTGGACTTTTATATAATTTAAATCATCAATAATTGTTAATTAAAATTACTACTACTACTCCGCTGGCGCAGCGACCCGAAGTGGGTCTTGGCCTCCGACACAAGAGATTATTTTAGTGGTATAATTGAAATTATTCCACTAAAATATTTTAGGTTAAGACGCAAATAATGAATACTAAAAAGTGCTATTGAATTAAAAAGGAAATACTGGTAGAACGATTTTTAATATACGTTTAAAAAAAAACATTTTACTTGAAATTTCGTTTGAATGATGTTTATTTTCCATCTCGGCTCGAGAGCCGGCAGCTGCGCCTTGTGAACAAAATATCAGCTGTACTCCACGCATCACACACGTTAAAATTCAGGTAAAGATGTTTCTTTTTAAATGGCTCTTGCTCGCGAATTTCTCCGCGTGGAATATAAAAAAAAACACCTAAGTTACTCCCACATACATTAGCTTTCTTCCTGTAAAATTCCTGTCAATAACGTACCACCCGTAATCTGAGATAACCCTGAATAAACGCGTACAGTGAAAGAAAGATAAAAATGAAAAAAAAAAAGATTTTTGTGATTAGTGACGCAAACGCATTGCGTGTGTTGTATTGTTAATTAAAACTGAACAACGAAATGGGTCTTCAAAATAATAGTATAGATAAATAATAAAGCTCTTGTAAAAATACTTCTCCGTGCAGTTCTGATTGTACGACCTTTACCTTTTCCACCATTCGTACCATCTAATCTCCGTACTTTATCGTAGGTTAATGTTTAATACCCGAGATCATCCCGAGAGATGACCTTTTTACTAAAGAATAATCACAACGTAATACCGGGGTATTTTGTTATCAAAAAAGTAAAGTAGCCAGGTAGTTACATTTAGTAAAATAAGTAAGATTTATAACTCGAATTAGATTAAAAACACAACTCCTAATCCAAATTTTCCGTACAACCTGTGACTTTCGAAAGATCAGTGCGTTTATACATTAACATAAAAAAAAATCAAACAATATAATTTTTTCGCCATAATAATTTAATATTCAGAATAAGAGTTACTTTTAGTTTGATATAGAATTCGCGTGTAGACAATGTTATACCAGAGTTTAAAGATAATTAAAACCTCTTGCATATTTAACTTACCTTGTTAAGTTGATCGTCAGCTTTCCCGAGTATAACCTCACACCCCTCGCGGTGTGCGAACAGTTTCCTGGCTTGCACCTTCATGTGAAAAGTTCTATCAATCAGTGGAGTTGCCACCATACGCTCTAGAGATGTCGCAGCGTTAGTACAACCCACCACGTCCGACTCTATTTCTTGTAGTAACGTCTCCCACGTGTGGAACAGCGAAGAGGGACATGACGCTCTGTAACAAATCGGAATAATATCGTTAACATATGTTACACAGGTATTGTAGCTGAGCAAACTTGATACTATTATTCGAATAATTAATATACATTATACTATTACTACATACATATTACATAAAACTTTCGTGAGAAATTTCACAGTGAGCGACGGGCCACGAACGCGCTATAGTACCAATCCCACTCACCCTGAAGAAGAGCCCCCGATGGGCTCGAAACTAGTC
>JAODUI010000027.1:1131858-1144420 GCA_027563995.1 Papilio gigon
AGGAAGTTATAAAAGAGGCACTGGAAAACGAGGGACTTGATGATTTATTGGGTCGGAGCGGCGGGAAACAATTTGGAACGCCGTTAATTTTTACGGTCTCTTTTTATTTGTTAAAGCTTTTAACTTTGTTACAACAGTGAATTCTTTTTTTCAAAATATATGTGCGATAGCAATTATCAATTGGAATTATTAAATACCGTTTGAATATTATAATATCACAAGCTTCAAGCTTTTTGGAATAGCTACCAAATGTGTCCCGTGCCATCTGTCCTATAAAAGAACCAAACATCGTTATGGGGTTCAACTTGCTGGGATACGAGAGAAGACTTCTAAGCCTGTTATTGAGAGTGTATTATTTCATAGTCAGGATCATGTAAACAATAAAATGATGTTATTAAATATGGGTACCTAGAATGTTAAAGGTAGACCGAAGAAAGTGTCGATTGTGTGAAAGAGGATATGCGTAAGAAGGGTGACAATTTAGATATGATGGCTGATAAAAATGTATGTAAAAATAGTAAATGCGATGCAGATGGAAAAGGGCAGCGTGTTGATTATTACGTAGTCAAGCAGTTTTGAGTTGCTTGAGGTCCCAGTTGAGGACACAACTGCATTGATAAGAAGAAGCAGGCATTTTCAGTTACATGTAATTATTTTAGTACCTAACATTTGCCGAAACTTGATACCATGGGGTGGTAGTAGCCACAGGGTAGGGTCGCCCCGGGGGTCTGTCTCGGCAAACAAGCCGCTGCCCGCGACTTTGTTTGAGTTTCAGCTCGGACACTACGAGTAACTCCGTCGCTATTTACTTATTATATTTGTGTTATCGAAATATTGTTTTGTTTCATGTTTTAAGAAATTCAGCAAAGACGATAACTTTACTAAGAGCGGTAGTTGGTTCAAGTCTATGTAGCGGAAGAGTTTAGACAACATTCTACAATAAAATAGTTTGTTAGAACATCGTTTAAATCATAATGTAAGCACAACTTATAAGGTATTCAAAGCTGCCACATTATTCATCCAAATACGTTAATTATCGTTTCACAACAACTTAAATCCACGAAGTATTCGGAAGCTGCGCATAGTAAGTTGAAACTGTGAGGTTCACTACGATATATGGCGGAAAGTTGAGAATCCTCATACGAAGCGTCGCGTATCGCGAGTTTAGCGGCGGAAGATTAACCAGTACGTACTTTGATTAAAGTCGTTTGTAAGTAGAGCACGTGCGCACAGATTATAAACTGACGTACGTGATTTAGGTAATTTGACCGGTAAAGAAAGTTTTAGATTATTTATTGAGATTTTTCAGCCTCTTAATATTGAATTAAATGTCGAATTTACATTGGAAGTTTAGTTCAGAATCATAAACCTTCCAAAGACCTCGAATAGCCCAATTTTTTTCATTATCAGTCACGTTAATAAAATGTTTTGAATAGTATATTCTCGTTTAGCAGCGCGTATCTTTATTTTTAAAGTACCCCATTAGTTTTGATTAAATGCCGTTAAGTTTAATGTAAACACACTTCATTAAACACAATTATCTCAAGCAATATAAGTGACAGGCGCCTTTCATTACCTCCTTTGATAGCGGCACTAACATCATCCGCAACAAATCGCCAAAGAAACTAACTAATGAATCAATCCTTATACTAATTAACCAAAGTACATTGCGGAATGCGCGCGAGACTCAAAGGCAGACGCGTACGCAGGAATTTGCGTGACCGATCCAATTAGTTGGTCCTTCGAGCCGGATGTTTCGCGTTACTCGTTCCAAATTAGTATTCAATCTAAAACAGTCCTAACCACATTGTATTTGCTGAAATACTTTAGACTTTAATGTTTTAGAGTAGAATACATTTTTGTTTATTAAATAACTTCTTAGACTTTAAGATACTATGTCGTAAAGATCATTGGTGTTTAAGCGAATTTGAGTTGTATTTTAGATAACATTACATATTAGTTTTGTTTCTTACTATTGCTTTCTATTCTAGTGTGACTTGGAGGATGCAATTCCTCACCCAAATGTCTATTGCGTCTGATTTGTTTTCATTCCTTTGCCGCCGCACCTGCGTGCATTAATTGCAAAGTCTGACGTGTGCAGTTATCTAATATGTTAACCCGTTTGTTGTGTTTGGAATGCTTTAAATTCTTGCTTTAACGTTTGCTCGCCATTTATTTATTTCAAGCTCATATACTATCGGACTCTGAAATTCAGCATGCTTCTTGTTCGAGGACTCATTATCACATCAATATAAAAGTTATGTATTGAACCAAGAATTGAATTATAAAATAGAAATGTTCCGGAACAGACCCGGGCGATAAGCACGGCAATAAACGTAACGCATCCCGACTAATCAAACTTAAGGGATTCAATTAGGAAACGCGCCATCGGATGACCCCTTCTGACAACATCTTAATGTCCCTTCTTGGATACGCACTATACCCAGTAAACGCCGGAGTCGAAAATATAATTCAAACGATAGATATGCATTAGGATTTAAAGAAAACATCGAAAAGGGCCTATGTCCAGCAGTGTGCAGACACGGGCTGATGATGATTGAAAAACAACATTGTCTACCTTGTTCCAAAGACTAATTTTGACTATCACAAATTCGTCGACTAGCATAAAAGGGATGCATAGAGTCTTTTAAACATAATATGTACCACACGACAATGTTTATGATACATGTCAATTATTATTTTTTTGGGTTTTGCCAAAGATACCGCGCAAGTTTCTCAGTTTTGAAAACATAGTGCGTATCTCAGACCTCTTGCCTCACAGTTACATAGGACGCTATTGTCCATCTTGTAATTATTTCTAATACGCGCGTAACATTTAACATAACGATAGGATCACATTTAAATAGCAGTGTCCGGTCTAATTTAATAGCTACGGTCAAGATAAAGTTTGGTCATTTGATCGTGTTTTGTTTTGTTATGGATACTGATTACTGTTTTATTGTAATCACAATGGTTTTATTTCGTTTTCATTTTTTTTTGATAAATATAACTCTACAGGGTATTGAAATATAGAGATTTAACAATAAAATAAAATGGCATATATCAGCAAATAGTCAACAGATAAACACATTTAGTATTTTTAAACTGTATATTGCAACGATATTACTCGTATTGTAGACAACCGTCTAGATAGCTTCCGCTTGTAAAGTTTGCTCAACGTATAGTATTCAAATAATCAGAGAAGCGCCGATAGCCTAATGGTTTACGTTATGGATTACAAACACGTGATCCAGTCGTCGAATCCCGATTCGCCTAAAGTCGAAAACCCATGTCTGTCGTAAGCCTAGTGCTTAGTTAGTACATAAATATTAGTTTATTGACAAGAATACTCTAATGTTTTACTTAAAAAGGACAGATTTTTAAGGTTAAGAATTATAAGTACTAAATATTACTAAGATTTTAAAGTTTTAAATTGTTACAGACGTATGTTGCTATGTCAAAAGTATTTGTGAATCTATGACTCATTAAAAAATATCCACCGTCTTCCGGTACATTTCCTCTTTAAATGAACGTCAAAGTTCCGTGTTCGCAACCGCAACGATTTCCGACATTAAAGCGTTCAAGTTTATTTTAATAATGAGCCATTTTATATCCGAAGCCCGAGCGGTCATCGCGTCTCGACCGCAACACTAAAACGGAGCTATATTAAGCACACATCAAAGTTGTTGTCTTTTCTCTAAACTTTGGAGCGATAAATTGGTGTGTTGTCGCGGCGTTGCACGCACCTGTTGGTCTTATCTTCTTGGAAGCTAGAGTAAACTTTACTTCTCAACCGATTTTAGGATAAGAGTTCCGCTTACGACTGTAGCGTAGCTCCGCTCCCGACTTATGATTCTCAAAGCTTCTTTATTGCCCTATTTGTGATGCGATGAAACATGTAAAGAGTAATTATAAGTACAAAATATTAAAGATATAAGTAAGCCAGAATTGTTGTGAGCAATGAAGTGTTTTTTATTATCAGATTGCCCATCTCCCGATAGAGGGTCGGCACAGTACGTACAACTTTTTCATAAGACTCTGTCAGCAGACTATACGTTTGTTGAATTCAAATTTTAAAATAAATTTCTCATATCGATCCTTTTCTTAATAAAGACTCCATGCTTTACAACTGAGGTGTAGCAAAATGTGGTTGAATATTCACGCTAATGCTTTGTTCGCTCTTTGCTTTGTGCATGTTGAAGCGTGCGCTGCATTGGTGGGTTGTGACATTGCATATTTTAATCTTAATATGGTTTGCGGTAAATAAATTGAGAACTCGACCGTGACATTGTTTAGTTAAGTAAATTTGCTACAATTTTTTTTATTCTCCCTGTCTATCTCTAAGCAAAATACATTTAACTTTTATCTTGTTACACGACTACGCATCTAAAACCATAAGCGGAGAAGTTGCATTTTTCCTAATAATGTGAGAATTTGTTACTATCGAGAATTCAAAACGAAATGAATAATAAAATTGCAGTAGTAAAACCCGTTGCCGTCTTTCGTTCAGCATAGAGATGCAAATGAATGCATTGTCTTGTATCTTAATGAGACGGTATTCCAGACTTAATTCTCTTGTTGCTGTTTTCATGTATTCTCATATAATGTTAGAAATGCTAACACCACGCTCAACTCCGTCGACCACAAGTTTCATGTTTTGTTAAACAAAATATATTCAAAACTAGAATTAAAGTTGACTCCTGGTGGACCGACGACATAGTGCTGACGGCATAAAGTCGTTGGATGCGGACGGCAGAGGAGCGCAAATTGTCGAAGGCATTGCAAATAGTCTATGTACTGACAAGAACTGATGATGCTGATGTTATACATTGCATATTAAACGACAATTTCATACAATAAGACTTTATTTGGTTGGGGGGTGGGGTATCTTAACAAACATATGTCTGGTTGTCTCCTTTATAACCCCCTCAGTGGACATGTAGTGCGGTGAACGATGTTCCAGGATCTCGGATAGATTGCAACGATGCCCTATAGCAAAATTCACTTTTGTTTGTTCCACGGGGTCAAATGGCTGGTGCCAGTATCTTTCATAAAAATTTGCAGTCAAATAATGAAGTTTGTCTTTAATTCCTTCTTAATTATAACTTCGTTACATTTAATTACAAAAATAATTAAATATATTTTCATTAAAGCTCTCGTTTCAAAGTTAAACTTTTCTATTTAAATAACTTAGTAACGGACTTGAAGTTGATAATATTTTACAAAACAATTAAAACATTTACCACAAGCCTAATTACAATGGACATAAAGTTGACTTTTGCTTAAATTATTTGAAATGGAGATGGTAAATTCTGCGCAAAGGGTTTCAGGAAAATATTAGACAGGATCCGTCGTTAGAAATCAAAACATTAGTAACTTCTGTTAGTATAACGGGGAGTGAAAGGTTGTGGCTCTCGATGGAAAATGCGGTAACTGACAATTTATTACATTCTGACGTAGCATTAATTAGTAAATTAACTGAGCTCAACTTTATAATTGTTTCAAACGTATAAAAAACCTACACTAACATTTATTTTACGAAATAAAAATGTAGAGATAATTAAAAAAAAACATTTATCGAATGCCAATGACAATACTTTGAAATGTGCTATAAATTTCAAACTTATTCTTTAGTGAAATGCCAAATATTTGTTCCTCTATTGTTGCGGTTGTCAATGGGCATCGAAGATGTCTTGAAACTCCTCGCAGCGTCGCTCGCATGTCCCCTTCCTTGATAAAAACTCTACAGTAACAAAATTTCACTTACTATATTCCCTTTAATGTTCATACAATGTTTGCAAGAAGTAATTAAGAGGTAAATGAGCGTGGCGGTGCGCCCGCCGAGTCGAAATCACAATTTAATGATTCTATTTTATTTAAATACAATGTTTATTTTTCAACTAAAACATACACTATTGAATTAATATAAAATACCAGCTCTTAATAAATATTATTTACAAAGAATTACAAATAACTTACAATAGATTAAATAAGTAAATGCGAATTTCAATTTAATATTTTAAATTACACATAACAATTCATTTCGAGGTTTTTTTTGACGCATTTTGTTGTTCACATTAACTGCCGACTACTAAAACGAAAGACGAACATTCCGATTTGATAGCGCATTACAATTACAGAGACATCAAATTTAATACGAATTTGCAGTTAAAACGTGACCTTACCTTTCAGCATCATAAGCCTAATATCCACAGCTGAACGTAGGTGTCCCCCATTGATTGCCACGACGACCGGTCTTGTGCCGGCATCCAATACACTCCTGCAATCTTCACCAAATCATCGGTACATCGTTGAAGATGCTGTTACATGTGTAGTGCAGTTCGATCGTAGTGCATTGAGATCTATGTAGATATATACAGCAGCGATAAAAATAATACTTCTATCAAACAAGGAGATATTCGTTAACGCGTGGATCCATTATGCACGTGGAGTGGTCCCCTGTCGATCGCACCGCTCTTGATTAGCTGGGTCGTGACATCCGCCTGTTTGCGCATTTTTCATTACAACATACGAGCGATACTGGTAGACTTATGTTGAGGTTTTATTCTAAGATCTTCGCATAGACTTAATACGATGTGCGCTAACTAAAGTATAAATTATTGTACAATACTCGCACTAGAATACTTGTACAATATTTCATGTCGGTGTACAACATTTGTACAAATTATATTCAATAACAAAGTATTATATATTCAGATGATTTCTTGATTGACCTGTGACGTAATTACTTGTACAAAAGCAACTGACGATGGATAATTATTGTTCATTAATGCAAAATTAATGCGGCAGCTGATTGAGCTGGATTCGGCTCATCCAATTATATCGGCCGGACCAATCAAAACTGTTTACACTATGTCTTCATTCAATTAATATTCATACATTTTAATAAGATATTAAAATCATTATAGTCACGTAAGTTCTTGAAATCACAAAACTGAGTCGGCGCTATCGGTCTTTTTTGTGTAGACTAAATTACTGTTTGACCTTGAGGTCAAGCAGTAATTGGGAGAAAGAAAGAACTGTCCTCCCTGATGGAGTAATGTGATAGAATGATGGTTATGCGAAAGTTTAGTGAGTGCCTATTAACTCATAACGTAAGTAATAATTTGCTATACATGAAAAAGCCAAATTAATTTCCTCAAACTGTATTTTGTATGATGTAAGAATCAATACTTTTAGAAATGTCGGTCATGGCTGGTTTATTCTAACTTCATAATTTTTAAACGTTTGGGCGTTCTTGAACTTTGTTGACATGAATTGTGTTTTGTTTTTAAGTTAAATGTAGGTGCGATTAAACGATGGATACTTTGGTTGCGATAGATGACTTGTATCAGGTGTAACTAACTGTTTGCGGCGGAATATGTTTATTATTCAAATTTATCATAGACCGTCGCAGATAGCTGTCGGGGTGGGGGCAGATCTGAGGCCGGTCGCTGACCGCTCGAGTGTTTAGGGGCGACTTCGCGGCCACCTTAAAATGGCGCATCGAAATACTGCCGAAAAAAATGTTTTTTTATCTAGTCACAATTTTTTTTATATTTCATACAAATTCATGCAAATATATAAATTGTGGGGACACAAAATTAAAATATCACTGGCTGTTGCTTGAGACTCCGACCGCGTGTAATATATCCCCACATATTGTACTATATATATCAAATTTCGTCGAGATCCATACAGATGTTTTGGGGACTACCTTTCTAACAAACATCCATACTTTTGCATCCATTTTAATTACATGTCTCCAATTATGAAGTACTTTGTAAACCGAGCTGTTTTTTAAATTGCATACCTTATATAGTTATGATTAGCGCTTTATTTACTCTAAATCTGGCTATGTTAATTGTCGGCATTTACCCCATAGATATATTTCAGCTATCAAAATTAATAATCTATCTGTTCGCAGCATTTTAGGTGCCCGCGTCGCAAACCGTAATCCCTATATTAATTTATTTCGCCCACCTCTGGTCAGCTGCGGGCAGGTGCGAATAATTCCCTTACAAATGATAGCACCGCAGTATGACAAGTGAGCAGACCCCCGTCTACTGCCCGGCCAGTGCTACCACCCTGACGTCCGTCGCGCGACGCTAATTGAATGCCCTATTTTAATACCACTCCGGATTAACATAAATACAAGTGACAGGCCAATTATGTTTAAAAAAAGTCTCTAAAGCGCATAAAAATATTTAATGTTATGTTTTTTTTCATACGAGAACGGGGGCAAATGTGCGACGGGATTACAAAAGTGATCATCGACGCGCAGACACCTGCAACACTAGAGGAAGCACAGATCTTAGTTTCTTGTTATGTGTAAGGCATTGGGAAAGGTCTACGTCTAGCGGTAGGCTGCCGATGATGATGCTTTGTATTTCTAGAAGAGAACTGAGTGTAATCATAGTATAAGAAGATTGAAAACTGTAGAATAAAACTCTATACTTGATTATTTTTATTGAAATGTTAGTAGATTTTTATTATTTTACTAATATTTCTTGTAACCATTCATGGTAAACTTGATCAACTTGTGTTACGATATGGTACACGACAAGAGTCGAATGGTGAGATTGGTACCCAAGACAGCTTGATCGGTTGTCCATCCCCTTAACCATTAGGCTATTGGCGCTTCAATTTATTTCACGTATATGTTAAAATTTAGAAAAAAAAATGTTTTGTATTGAAGAGTTAATTATGCAAGTATATTGCGCCCCTAACGCTATCTTTTGAGTTTAAATATAGTTTAAGTCAACGTTCGTTTTCACCGTATGCGGAATATTACATCGCCAAATTACATCGTGATTATAACGGGAAAGAACATTTGAGCTGCTAACTGTGCTCGCTGTTGGTGGTCCTTTTCATGAGAAGAAGTGATTCCAGCGTACTAGATAATTCATAAGTCTATCCGACTATAAATAATCAGTTAGATTCATACTGTAACATGTTTTTTAAATGACTTTAACGTATTTTTTCAAAATTCCGTACAAATTGAAATGAAAACTTAACAAAAAAATTGACACAAATTTATATTTTAAATTTGGATAAACGCTTTCAGCTGATGAATTGTAGAAAACATTTAACGCAAAATTAAATTCGAGCTTTCCTCGTATGGGTCGTTGGAATCAGTATTCAGACGTTAAAATTGCCAAATCTCTGTTCCGCGGTCCGCGTCACTGTTCAACATCGTTGTTTGAAATTACACATTAGTAACTAAATAGAAATTGGAGTATTTTCTGAGTGGAGATGATAAAGGAATCTTTGACTTTGAAGTTTATTAGGAGAAATTTCAAATTTACAATAATAGTAGCATATCAAATTTATCTAGAAATATGTAATAATATAAAGATAGCCTATGTCACTCACTAATAATGTATCTTTCTAATGACAAAAGAATTTTTGCGACCAGTCCAGTAGTTTATGAGAATATTCGTTACATACAAAAATACACATTGCTTTTTAATATTAAATGTAGATTAACATTCTTTGTTAGGAATCCTTTCTTCATTATTTTGACACGAATTTACATCGCAATAACATTGTATTTACTTAGGGCAGCAACAGCATTGTTGCATAAATAATTGTTACTTTGAATATTTATTTTAAGTACACAGTTAACACACTGTTTTTATTTTTTTTTACTAATTATAATGCAATCTAATTCAACATTTAAATGGCATGTAAATTAATATAATCATAATGTATGGGTGTTTTGTATTGAATGTTTGCAACACGTCAAGTGTACGGTCAACAGGAATTTTATATTCCGCGTTTTCCAGTTCGTTTATGTTTGTCATTGGGCTGCGGTGGGAGTAAAAAATTGTGGACCGCTCTCCCTTTTTCAATATTTACATCGGTTATAAATGCGACACTTTTTGTGTCGGACGTTCGCCGTCATTTTTTTGTGTCCGTTTAATTTTTTTTTTTCTTATTAAATTTATCACTTTGTGTATTTCAATGTGACGTTTTCTAAATTATTGTATGAATACGTATGCATGTTTTGATTATTCTAAATTTATAAATTGATTGATGATCTATCAGTTACATGTGTTTGTTACGAGATAAACTCTGTTCCTTTTTTACAAATATCCAATTAGGTTGTAGCGAGTTAACCAAACGACGTGATATTATTTAAATGCAATTAGCTGTATACGACCGACTTGTTTTCGGGTACACAATTAAAAGGGGAGTTCTATTTGTTGTTATTTTCGCCTCGTCTCATTGCTTAAGAAAAGTCTAAGAAACTGTCATAGTAAAGATGGCATACCGCTAGATTCCGGGACTGTACGCTCCTGCTTGGTTCCAACTAGCTATCTAAAGATTAGGTGCTAGTTGACCGAAGACTCTAGGAGTATCCAACAGTATCAGGGCACAACTTGTGCATTACCCCACCGAGTACTTCGTAACTAGTCTCAAACAATTTAATCCTGTCGTTTCTTGCATATATACGAGTATCGCTTCTGTCTGTATAGTTTGCTGTAGATTGTTGTGAGTTCGGGTATTGTGGTTGATTAAACTTTCTTCGTTTGTGTGTACTCATTTATTTTATTACTTACGCGTATGTTAATTTATGCATACTCATGTAAAACAAAATAACATTTTCAAGTCTATATGTCCAATGTAGAGATGTATGTTCAAATAAGTTTACATACTATCCTTGCGGCTCTGTGTACTTAAGTAGGTAGGGCAGGTCCCCACCTACCTCAGTACAGAGTTACAGAAAACAGTGCCCTTTTTGATGCGAGATTTTAGCTAGGTAGTTATCTTTGCAGAAGAATTTTCGTATGTTATGAGCGCGTGTGCGTTTATGCTTAAGTGTGCGTTGGAACAAAGACAATTTATGACGGATTTACTTTATAAATATTTTTTTAACTATATTACAATTCACTTAGTATATAATTGTATGATATTATTAAATAATTAGGGTGTCTATTTCGGAAACAGCAACTGAATAATCGTGCGAAAAGTTCCTAGTAAACGCGTATCGACCACACAACTTTTTCCTTACATTTGCTTATCTTAATACGACGAAGCGAAGGGAAAGGGCGGCGAAATTGTTTCACATGATCTACAGCGCCATCTAGTGTGATTCACGTTTATTGATATAATTCTATGAAGAAACGCGTTAATACGCTTGATGCATCGCTCTAGTGTAGTAATGGACACATTATTATACGTATAGTATTAATATGTATTTTTAATGGGTTGCCGTTATTGGTATCTGAAGTAATGATTAATTAAGTATAGTGTATTAGTAGATATTGCTGTTTTGTTATGAGTTTATATAAAACGATATTTGTCATATAATTTTTTTTTCTTCCTAGTAGTGTTTTATCAGAATTTAAGTTTAATATTTTAATAGTAAACAATATTATTATCTCCTTTGTTGTTTAAATTTTAAAGTACAAAGCTGTAAATCAAATTAACTTTCTCTCTCATACTCATCCTGTTTCATATGTCAAATGCAATTTCCTATAATCCTTCGGTCGCAACACAATCAATGCGTGAGGCTGATTCAATAATTGCACGCGGCGGCGACCGCAACCGCGACGGCCGCGCCGTAATGCGACCGCGGCTTCTGCACGCACCATTATTACTTGTGTCACCAACACTCCGCATCTATGATCTATGCTTTCATAAATTAATCTGTAACTAGCTATTAATTTCACTCAAACAAAAACATACAATTTTCTTTGAACTTTATTCAAGTAAAAACATTGAGCCTGCATGCATTGTTAACGTCTAACACTAATTTATTTGAATAGAAACTGCTTATGTCTCTAATAAAAATCTTTAAATCGTCTTCCACGTTCATTATATACTACACAAAAAAAGGATCGACTTAACATTAGGTGGGACCGTGGTAAAGCACTAATTTAGTCTGCATTAAAATATGAATATAATTTTTTCTTTGCCATATTTAAATTATTAAACTATGCTACTACTAAACTAGTCGGTACCGACACCGACACGGGAGTTAAGCCGTTTACATAAGTAGTATCTTGTCATACTTATTAGCATTTATACTGTGGAAGGCATTGGGAAGCCTATGTCCAACAGTGGGCACACAGGGGCTGATGATGATGATGATTAGCATTTTAGTTTTTGAAACAGATAGCAATTGTTTTAACACGTTTTTCGTCAGTGGAACTTGACGTTTATTTTTTGAAATGAATTTATCCCGTACAATAGCAAAAGCACACTTACTGTTTGCATGAACAAACTCACATGTAAAAGTTGCGAGCTTTTACGCGAGATGTCTTTGTATTTAAATGAGAAGCTCTCTCTTGCTCACAGTGCGTGTAAAAGACCGTATAACATGTATGTACGTTAGTTGACATGATAACTCAAGAGATTCAGTCTCTTGTCAATGATAATTCTTCTACGTCGACTATCCTGATAACTTCTGCATTGGCAGTGACTCGAGCACGATATGAAACTATACTACTTATAAAACGGCTTAACTCACGTGTAAATCGGTGTCAGTACCGACTTGTTTCGAGCCCATCGGGGGCTCATCTTCAGGGTGAGTGGGAACGGTACTATCGCGCGT
>JAODUI010000027.1:1152460-1162948 GCA_027563995.1 Papilio gigon
GCCTCCGCGGCGCGCTTTGTTCTCCTTTGACACTTCTGTGTACCTCCTCCCCCCGCTACCCCGTGTACTGGCATGTTGTGTAACCACATCTGAAGTGATTTGCTGTTTATTAATATTAGAGTATTCTGAATTGAATTTATAATTAAATAATTTATCAAAGTGTTTTCTTTAAATGTACAAACTTTGTTTTTAGGTTCCTTTTATTACTTATTTAATTTTATTAATTTTATGATTTACTTAACGTTATATTAATTTGAACCATCAATATGATGGGTATTTAATGGCCGTGAATAAAAAAAAAATGCTATAAACACAATGAGATATCAACAATGAAAACAGAACTATAAATACGTACAATTTACGACATTATTAGTATTATGGCAGTACACTCTAGTACATAATTTAAACATTGCATAGGCAAAGAGCGGTCGTTAGCTCGTCTAGACGACGATTTTTGGCAATGTCAAGGCTGCTATCCATTGAGTACAGTCGCGAGAAATAGTTTTAGTTGAACAACATCCAGTTATTGGCGTAATTACACATGATTTTATGAATACAAGTAGACAATAAAAGATAAAGATAGTAGGGTTGAGGAAATAGTTTCGTTCGTGTTCGAGTTACGTAGGCCAAATATAATTTTTGTAACAAAACGTTCGTAAGAAACCGTATTTTGACGATCATTTTGTTAGTAAAAACCACGAATGTTTAAAATTATTTTTTGTGTTGCTACAAAAAAATTAACTGATGATAAATGTGATAGGCCATGGACCATTTAAATTCGTATCTTTAATTTTAAAGGTCGTTTATTTAACGAGAGGATATTCATTTGAATATATTTAAAAAAATGATACTTTTGTGTTTTACAAGTTTTATATGTATTAGGATTGATGATAGTTAGAGACGATTTTTTTTAACCTTTCATAACTACAAGCAAAATTCGTGTCCGAACTAAATAGAAAGACTATCAATGAGTGTATCTGAATACGATGTTCTTCACTTAAGTTTAACTCTTTCGACATTCGTTCTGAAATACAAATCAAAATTGACAGAGCAATAACTGGAATGCATTCGTGTCTCGCTACAGTCTGCCCTGCCTTTACATGTCTATTGTTGTGTAAATAAACAGTATGAATTTTTGTTAGCAAGAAACATATCGGAAAATACACGAATTCATTTATTTAAGTTCCGAAGACATAACTAACTGTCACACCCAGACCACTTGTAGTCGCTAGGTGTACATTCAGTCTGATAAGTCTCCACTACGTTATTGTTAAGTAACACTTAACGACCCTAAATGCTATCACATAATTCAAGTATTAATAAAGCACTGTGTCCTCAAGAAATTCACACTATATAAAGGTGCTTTTATAAAGAATAAAAAGGGCGAAAAGAAAATTACATACAATGAAAGAAATAAGAAAAAGAAACTGGAACACGCTGTATAACAAAGAAAAGAACAACGACCACAGGATAAATAAAAAACAAAAGCTAAATTTATTTTTATTACCTCAAGGCATAAGATGTGTCTTTTGCATAGTTAAATAATAATTTTCTAATAAAGTGCTGTTTGTAAAGACCTCTATGGTAAGGACGTAGGACATTTTTTTTATAATATCAAAATGTAACATTGAAAAGAGGCAATTGTCTATGACTGTAAAGGCAAAAGATACTGGCCATATATAATAGTCACTTTTAAAAGATATCTCATCAGTTGCAAATCAAAATAAGTTAATGTATGTGTTTTTTAGTAAACAAAATTCCAGTAATAACGAAGCGAAGTAAATTCAGTTTACAAAAAGCCATCGTGATACTGCTGACTTTACGAGCGCCGGTATCTCGTCGGGATAAAGCGGTCGGGTTTACTTTAAATCTCTGATTACGTATTACAGTAAATTGAACGAGACTCTGTTGACGCTTTTTATAACGCGACTAAATTCAGTAGCACATATCGGTTTGAGTTGAAAATGTTTTAGCTAGGTTATGTTTCCTTATAGTAATAATTTTTAACTACATCTTAACGATCAGTTTTCTTTCACGTTGTTTTCCATGCCCCTGTGTACGCACGAATAAAACTCGTGAAACATTCCGACCACACTCTATAAACCGTCTAAAACGAAGAGATTGTAAAATTTAAGGGCTATCGTAAATCCAGGTGGCGATATTCGATTTGTGCGTGTGACGTCACAGGTCGTCTGACTTTCAAATCTGTCTTATATGATAAGGGGTGCGTTTTACAGCACGATTTGATATTTTACGATAGCGATTCCATAAGGAACTTATGAACTTAGGGATGTCCCGTAAAATATGGCACACGTAAACTTCTACTGGTATTTTATGTCTTATAAAACGACTTCTATGGAGGCTATTTTCTATTCCTATATATAAAATTAATTAAGATAAAATGGAAACATACTTGGAAATTCATAATAATATAGTGTCTTATACAATAACTACGTTTTTAACTACATTTTCGTTCGTCAAGTATTTGTAAAAATATATTTTATATTTCTAATTAAAGCTATATACGTAAAAGCTACAATACAATTGTACAAATACTGCGTTACACAATACATGACATAAATAAATAATTGATTAATTCAACAAACACACAAAATAATTGATTACTCAAAATAAATAACCGTACATTATCGAAAATGACCAACGCATTGATATAACGGCCTCCCTTAACCCTACACCGAGTTCGGGGGTGCGGAGGGTGCAGCGGGGGGATAGGGGTTTGTTGCCGGATGAGTGGTCGCTACCGTATGACCGTGGTACACTGGTTATTATTGGCCAAATTAAACGCTCTCCTATCGACGGATTAATGAAATATCGATCAAATACAGCTATGTTGTTAGATATATGATTAAATCAAACTATTTGAAATTTGATTTTGATTGTGTTTGCTAAAGATTTTTTTTTTTGTTACAGGTAATCCAGTTTGTAATGTTAAAAGCTTTGGATTATCGTACGTAGAAACAAAAAGTCGATTATTCCAGTAGTAAGGTAAAGTCTATAGTTTCCATGACTCCATGTCTGGCGCGTATTTTGCGTGTTAGTCTATTACTACCTTACATTTTATTTATAAAAAAAAGAAACACTACAAGCATCGAATTCTTTTCTTTTCAAAAACAATTCCCAGTAGGTTTGATGTAGAAATAAAAAAAATGATTGACTTTTAATCTTACTAATATAATAAATATAATAAATATATATATACGGATAGATGTTTGTTAAAAGGTAATTCCTGAACTACGTACGTACTATTTTTTAATTTCGCTCGAACGAAGACGCGGACGACAGCTAGTAATAAATTCAGTTTCTATATAATGTGATGTAATCCTTTACTTAAACTTTCAGTATCGTCACTCCATTGTCCCTTAAACTTTGTGAATTTGCAAGGCAATAGATTCAACATGAGGCTTAACTTTGAATGGGGACTAATTCCTCTATATATCAAGACACTATTTCTTCGCTTTACGTCTTAGCGGGCCCTCGCAAACAAAGGGTAAGAGCAGGTGCATTGCTAACTAAACACAAGTAATGAATCTATGATTTATTCATTAAACATTTCGTTACAATTTATTATATGAACGAGTTAGATTAAAAATTACATAGTTAATACTTTGGAAAATCTTTATAAAAAGAAAAATCGTTTTTTTTTAAACACTATATGTGAAAATAAAATTTCCGTGCCTTGTTCCTTTTTTTCCCAACTTTTGTTTCGACGTACTTCTAAATATTTACAACATTTTAATCAAGATATGATTAATAATGTGTTTTTTTTATATCCGATATCTGTTTAATTACTATCTTGTTTTCATTCCCTCTTACATTAAAGTCGTTACGTCTATTATAATCGTCTAATGGTTATAGATTAAAAATTTCCCCCATTCATTACGTAATAAAGTTCGATAGAATCATCTGTTGTGGACTGTTATTTTTAATCAATGATTAATGACTGCTTGCTTACTGTGTCTTGTGTTAGTGATTTTATTGACTAAATAACCTAAAATGGAAACAATCGTGGATGACTTCAAAGTAGTATGTTGAACATTAATTTGCGCGATGATTAATTTGATATTGTTATTGATATTTCTTTTGTTTATTCCAACCCTTATAGTAATGCAGTAAGGTTTCTTTTTTATATTCAAAATGATTCCAGTGTAATACGGAAGTCATATGCGTAGCCACGTGCACCTTCATCAACCCTTATCGCCGCAACCCCGGTCAGGCCGCCCTATCACATAAGTTGATAAAATCACGACGTACTGCAACATGCGTGTTGAATTTAAAAATATTTCAAAGAGGATTTACTATGTATAAAATTAAATGAAATTAAAATAATAATCGGAGCAAGTAACACTCACATTGTTATCGGTGATAACCTAACAAACACGACTTATGGTCCTTCGAAAAACGAGCATACCTCTTTCTCAAAGCTCGGCAAAGTAACTGTGGTTTTCCTGGTATTACAGATGTCCATGATCACATTTATGATACCGCCGCTCATTTAGTCCTTCTTTCATAAAAAAAAACCTCTCTTAAGTTTTGTAAAATGTTCCGCATTGAGTACCTGATTAATTCTAGGTCTCTAAGACGAGATTTAAATCGTATCAAAAACGTATGATCAAGTCCAATGCAAAGAATAATATTTATCATGATAAAATTTAAAAAAAGAAAATTCATTACACCTAAAATGTTATGTTCTGGCGACTGGCTGACTGATGCTTTGAACTGGTTATAAAGAAAAGTTTACTATGTCACTATCGAATAGCACTAAAGGTCATTTGAAGGGTAAAAGTGAAAGGTAGCCTTTTGTCATCGGTATTTTACTAAAACAACCAATTTAATAGATGTTTTATGCAATTGAATTTATAAATACATACTTTTGCTTAAATTTAATGCTGAATTAAAACAATCTTCGAATATTTGTAACCTTGAGGGTCGATATTAAACATCATTCAATCCAGGAAAGGCTTAAACACAGGATGAGGAATGGTCGGAGATTAACTGCCATTGACGTCAGAACATATGATTTTTTTGCGTAAGACGGAAAAGTAACGGAAATATAAGACGTCGATCTCCGACTGTATCGAAGCGGATGACTTATCATTCGAGATAAATAACTCATATTGTTGCCGATACTTTAAAAGAACGATTTAGTTAATATCTGAACGCTGCAGCGAGTAGTAACGTTATCACAATGACCACGGCCATTAGTTTCGACGCACATGATGAACAACAAACGATACGTAGAAGAATCAAAAACAGTGTTAAAAATACGTGCAGTGCAAAAACAATGAAGAAAAGATTACCAATAACGCGATGGCTGCCAAAATATAATGGAACACTTTTAATTCAAGATATCATAGCAGGAATCACAGTCGGCTTGACCGCAATACCACAAGGCATAGCTTATGCTGTTGTAGCTGGACTTTCGCCGGAGTATGGATTGTACTCCGGTTTGATGGGAGGTTTCGTTTATTTGTTATTTGGGAGCTGTAAAGATGTAACTGTCGGCCCCACAGCTGTCTTGTCGACGATGACTGCCAAATACGTGATGAATTATTCTGCAGATTTTGCCGTGCTAGCAGCGTTTCTTACCGGAGTTGTGTCATTCGCAATGGGCATTTTGAATCTAGGATTTCTAGTAGAATTTATATCAATGCCAGTGATTAGCGGATTCACAACGTCGGCGGCGATGCAAATTGCTGCTGCGCAATTAAAGTCTTTGTTTGGCCTTAGTGGATCATCGGGAAATTTTTTCGCTGAATCTATTTACAATTTTGTTCGCAATATAAAAACGGCCAGGCTCTGGGATCCGGTGCTCGGATTCTCTACGATATTAATTCTACTAATTTTGAAAAAACTGGGCAACGGATGTAGCCGAAATGATAATATACAAAAACAGCTTCGATGGTTTGCGTCATTGGCTCGCAACGCTATCGTTGTTATACTTGGAATAATTGTGGCGTATATCTTAAAAGTGACTACTTTCACTGAGCCGTTAGTATTAATTGGAGATATTGGCAGTGGATTACCAAAGATCCGACCACCGCCATTTAGCACTGTTATCGGAAATGAAACATATAGTTTTGGAGACATGACTAGATCCATGGGACCAGAATCTATAGTTTTACCGCTTGTTGCTATTTTAGAATCCGTTGCTATAGCAAAAGCATTTGCAGGAGGTGTACGAGTTGATGCGACACAAGAAATGATAGCTCTTGGTCTTTGCAACATGGTAGGATCTTTTGTAAGAAGTATGCCAGTTACGGGATCTTTTACGCGTACAGCTCTGAACAACGCTTCAGGTGTACAGACTCCCGCCGGCGGCATCTTCACAGGTTTGCTAATTATTTTAGCCTTAAGTTTACTAACGTCTACATTCTATTATATACCTAAAGCATCTTTAGCCGGACTCATCATTACGGCAATGTTTTCGATGATCGATTATACAATGTTCCCTAGGTTATGGAAGGCTAGTAAAAGGGAATTGTTTGTTATTACTTCTACTATATTAGTTTGTTTGTGCGTTGGATTAGAATATGGAATTGTGACTGGTATAGTTGTGGACGCGGTCATGTTATTATATTCGACTGCAAGACCTTACTTAAACGTTGAAACTGTAAGCGGCGAAAAAGGAGACTTAATTATATTACCGCTTTCTGGGAAACTGTCATATTGTGCTGCGGAATATGTGAGAAGTACAATGTTAAAAGCATCACAAACCGCAGTTATGGATTCAATCATTGTAATCGATGGTACTAACTTAAGACATATGGATTCAACAGTAGCATTTAACCTTGTCTCAATTGTTAGAGACATAGAAAAAAAATCATTTAAAGTAATATTCCTTAATTTCAATTCAAATATTAAGAAGATGTGCTTAGACTTAAATCCAAAGTTTGTTAACAAGTTTATAACGGCTTCTAGTGCTGTCGATCTTTTAGATTTAAGTGCAAGAAATGCTTGAAGCATTTAATTATAGTAATAAAATATAAGAATTGTAAATAAGTACGTGTAAATGAAGATAATGTTGAAGAAATAAGTAACATGCGCCGCGTACTGAACTTTGTAATCTCTGCTTAACCCTCTGGGCGACAAGTTTGATGTTTATCGTTTGTTCTTTTCTTTTATTGCATTATATTTTGTCTTACGATATAATGGTGTTGACAGATGTCTGATAAATTGTAATCTTATCGTACAAAAGGGATTACATCAATGGATATTTCGATAAATGTTGCAATTGACAAAATGAGATGTGGAGAGTATCATTTCTTTTAATAACATCGCAGTTTCAAAAAAAAAAAACAATCTTTACTATATCTTTAAGAAAACGTTTTTATACATCACATAATTTAAAACTGTACGACCAAGGGAAATTAAAAAGTTGTCTAGAATTCAATTGTTTTATTTGTATGTAATCATTGTTCATTCGTAAAATGCATTAAAAAAAATCTTGCATTTTATGATGTTGCATCAAGTCGACGGTGAAGATGCTTAAAAGATCTCAAATTCGAGCTTATCTTAATGCAATAGCCCCTCAATATTTCCGTTCCTCCGCCGAACGCGTCAAAGAGGGGTGTCATTGGGTTTGCTGAAATTTATTAACGTGATTCAGCATTTTCTGGAGGTGGCAGATTTATGTTGTTATCGAATCAGCTAAACGCGCGCCGCGTAGATTGTCGATTGAATGACGGTGACATTTCTTTTAGGAACCGATAAAATCCCTTGCACCGATAAAGAGGATGTATGTTTTCATCTGAGGGTTTTTTTTTATTTTTAATCCATTTTGAGGTCTCAAAGACAGCTGTTGCATGATAAATGATTAATCTAAGAGTAAGCCAATTTAAAGTTGATTTAAGAACTGCCTACGATTCCCTATGTCTAAAATTCAGTAGTAGTTCAAATTAATTTGCTTACTGATAAAACATCCTGCTAAAATTCATCTATTGAAGTTGTTCAGAAACAAGACGCATACTCCGCATGCAATCAACCTATATACATTATTATAAAGCGTCTGCATTAGTTCCGGCCCGCCTGCAACTATGATGTTAACCTCTGCTGCCGATAGCAAGTATTTTTGCGATCCGCCCCCAAATTTACTTGATTTTATGCAATTTATGAAAATTTGAGTTTCAAATGTAATTCTTTCAGAACTAGCTTTGAATGTAAAATCTACTGATATACTAGGACTACTAGGAGTCGCGAATCAAATGACTGAAAGAGTTATTGTTGACAAGATTGTATTCGTGAAGTGTAAATTGATTTCTTTTATAAATTGGTCATTAGGCGGGATAGATTATTACTTTTGGATCATATATTATTGTATTCCTAGGATGTAGTCTATGTGCAAGTACGATAATATGTTGTTGATGGTCCTATTCTTTCGCTATCAATGTCTTCATAGAAATATGACAGTAACAGGAAGTCCCCTGTACGTAAGTTATTCATTTTTTTAACTTTATCTGACACACGCGAAGGGATGGCAATGACACGTCAAATCATGTGGAAATAATGGTTGAATGAACGCTCCGATGTCGGCTCATAGACCGGTATACCCTGGCACACCCTGCCCTCCGGACGCCTTGCGAATTCCAGGCCTAAATGGTCTGCCTCATGTCTTTCAGCAGGGCGTTATAGTCTGGTCGGAGAGGATGTGGAGGCACCTCCCCAGTGCTTTTTGTGTTAAATCTGAAGCTCCTGAATGGAGAATAGTTTCCAGATGATTAACTTCGGGCGTTATGTACTGATTTGTTGCTAGGAAATATGTCGTCTGTAAAAATCGAAATCGTTTTATCATGGGATACAAGGGCTCGATATTGTATTTAATATTTGGACGTTTATTGATTGAGGACTACGGCGCACAACTTACATAGTACCCGAGGTTGATTTTCTATTATTGTTGTGTAGTCGGAAGCAAGGGTTCATAACTTAAATGTTTAATAAATAAAAATAAAGCCAATGAAATAAATTACCAGGTATGTAAGAATGCACATTTTTATTTCATTATAACAAATTGAATAGCTTATTGTAGTTGAGTTACTATATTAAATTCAAGTACTAAAATTTTCGTGAGACATATCACTGTACTACATATAAAACGGCTTAACTCACGTGTAAATCGGACGGGCCGCGAACGCGCTACAGTACCAATCCCACTCGTCCTGAAGACGAGCCCCCGATGGGCTCGAAACTAGTCGGTACCGACACGGATTTATACGTGAGTTAAGCCGTTTTATAAGTAGTATATTAAATTCATTGGATAAGGTGAAGCTATGAACTAATCGATGCTGTAAATTAATCTGCCAAAGAACTCGCGTAAATCTAATATTAACCATTAATTCATAGCTCGGTGCACGCCCTCTATCTGCAATCATTAATCTCTGTTTAACATTAAACGGCTGTAAAATCGCAGTTATTTCAACAACAAATGCCACAAATCTATCATAAGCATTTCTGCAAATTTCATATTCGAACTATAAACCGTAGACTAATATCTATAAAGTTTAATTTTGAACGTTCAGTTATAAATTTAGGTATGAAACTTTGAAAATTATTTACCCAAATTTGAGATGCAATGACGATGTCCTTATTATAAAAGGCAGTAAGTCGAGAATCGTGTGTTTATTACAGAACGAAACTTTGTCCCTTTAGGGTCACCTGTCCCTCGTCAAGTGAGTTCTGTAACAGGCAGTCGTAATGAAATACCTCGCAAATGACTCGTGCATAGGTTGCCAATAGCAACCTTTCACGTCATTCATTTGTTCGTTCGAAAACGGCAGGAGTACGCAAATCTAGAAATCTGAAACTTTGGCAATTCACAAAACACCCGGCCCGGGTCGAGTTAACAGCTTGTGTTTAGCACTGTCTATTGTTTTATGTTTTATATTATATACAGGTTTTGAATGTTTTTTTTTTACATAATATTTCTCTCAACAACATTTGCCTTCAGTATTGTTTTTAAAAGGCATGTAGCTAAAATATGTAGGCCGTTCGTTCATACCTCAAGAAAATGACACAACCGTAATTAAGTAAGAAAAACCATTATCGAATACCTCGGGCGCTCGTGCCAACTATGCCGATAGCCGATGACCTTTTAACACGAGGAATTTAATTTTTCCCGTCTATCGAACATCTAAAGTATAATTGCGGCTAAGTCTAGACCAGACCTGAGACAGGAATGTTGAACAAGGGTCCCGCAGCATGAGCATGCCTATTATACGCGCAGACGGGCAACGGCCGGGCTGTGTTCTATACAACATCCGAGCGGATTTTCAATATAAAATCACACTGATACATACAATATACGCTGTCTTTGCATGTACAATTTAATCCACAAAAATAACTTAAGTTGTTATAGTTAACCCGCCAGACAGTCTTCTTTTCATGTTTGATATAATTCCTTCTGTAGTCTGTACTCTGCAATTGTTTAATACATTGTGCTTTAAGGCTGTAAGCCCTGTACTTATATATGTATCG
>JAODUI010000027.1:1194520-1206014 GCA_027563995.1 Papilio gigon
CTAGCGGTCGTAGGTTCGAATCTCCCATTCGACTATTGTGCTAAATCATATCACAGATAAGCCATCCACAAGCTTTTTCAAGCTTACCAGGAATGGTTGCAAGAAATGTTAATAAATTAACAAAAACCTACTGATATTTTTATTAAAAAAAAAAAAACATTGTAACAATATGTTCATATGTACTTGTCGGTACTATCGTCTAAAATGTATCAACTTATTATTGTTTTCGTTCGTTAATGTTCTTTAAAAATATAACAAACTAAAACAAACATTATCTACAAGCCGTTACGTTAAATTACATCTTAAAATAGATTTGAAACATTATCCAAACATCGACCTTTTAAGCAACTCTATGCAACCATACATTACCATTAAGATTATGAACAAATGAACGTAATGTATTGTACAATAATCTATTAATAAGTTTTAAACGTGAAACTATTTTTGTGCATTCATTGTATACTCGAATTCACTGGCCAATAATGTTATGAGAGACATAACATATCCCTACTTTTTTGTGTTTATCGATGTCTTGAATATTTACATGTATTCTATTAAATTATAATTTAACACGAATCTACATTATATATTACGAATTTTGTTTAATTAATTAACGATACGATTTAGATAAATAACTAAAATGAAGTTACGTAATTTAAAACACATATGTTTAAACATAGGGATGCTGCCCCATTTCCATCTGTGTTTATTTATAAGTACTTTTAGAGCGACCATCCACAGGGGCAGAAAACGCTTCTCATTAGTGTTCACTAATTAAAACGTTGTTATTTAACTATAATATATGCATGTAAATAAATTATTAATTCATTATTTTATCTGGACGACATAAAGTTAAAATATTGCCAGATACTAAACATAAGTCTCAAGTTTCACAAATCATAATTTATATATAACAATATAGCCAAGTTATTTAACAGCTCATAAATATAAACGAAAACTAAAAATAAAATAAAACACTTTATTAACTAAATTACGAAATAAAAAAGTATGTTTGGAAGTACAACGCAAACACCCGCAGTCTTGACAATGAAAATTAAACAGCAAATACCTCCATCTTTGTCACATCTGTTTTACAACGCCGTTTTACAGTTTTTACAATACTAACAGTTCGATATTCAACCTTATGTTCTTTGTCATAAGTCGTTTGTCATATTAATTGAAATTAGTTGATAGTGCAGTTGGTCTCTGTTGGAAGTTGCACGGCGCTTCCATTCGTCTTGTTTGCTCGTATGGGGTCGCAATTAGCCGGGAGTAAATGATGGAGGCTTTCATATTTAACCTTTCTTCGAGCAGCGCAATCAATTAGTTCGCTTGTCGCTGTCGGCAGCCTTCTATCTGTTTGTTTTTCTTTATATCTACGTGAATATTGCCTCGCTTTAAGACAAACTGTTAAGTTAAGAATCACTTACATATTCTTAAATATGTCATTCTTGTATTATTCAATATTTTTTTTGTTACATATTGTTTGTTACTTAGAAAAAACTCAATTCTCTTTGGCGAAAGATTTATATCAACTAGGACGCTCGAGTCTTAGGGATTTTCTTAGCATCGTCTAAAATATTATCTCTATACCAAGGGAAACTACTTAACGGCTCTGAGTACTCCATAGTCAATTCAAAATTAATACATATATTTCTTGAATATTTGCTAACTTAACAAAAAAATATAAATACGTAGAAAGCACGATAAACAACCCCTGCAAGTTGCAGGGGTGGCAAACATTTGCATACAATACTATCAAACAATTTAAATTTAAACGGATTTTCGGTATAAATGTATAAACTCCGGCAGCCATTTTGATTTTGTTTTCTTTTTAAAAAGTTTTAACCACTAGGGGAGTATTACCTTTACAAATTCGCTAGAAAATATTCATAAGTTTGCACCCTTCGGAAGGAGATTATACCGGTCGAGAAACCATGTCTTTGACATAAATCAATTTACTAATAAATTAGTAATAATACTAGTGAATCTGTGTTGTCTGTCCTGGGTTTGATAATATCAAAAACTTATTAGACCTACATTCAGACCTTAATGTCATCGACTTTAACCGACTTCAAAAAGGAGGTTCTTTATTTTGTTTTATGTTTGTAAAAAAGTAAATATTTTACTGCACTACTGACCAGCTCGATTCTAAATTACGATGATATTAAAGGATTTTTTTACAATTCAAATGCAACTTTATTTGTAATGATTTATAATTCTAAATTCTATGACACGCTTACGAGAGACAACCAATTTTACTAGTAATTTACTATCTCAATGTATTTCATTTTGTCTAAAGATGACTACGTATATATACTGCCACCTGGTGACGGAGATCGGAGAGGATACATAGAGATTCCTTCATTTGTATTCGGCAGACGCGCCACGCCCCGACCTACCCTGTTTATGTGCTATCGATCTTCCAAGACTACATTTTTATACGCTTTCACTGTTTGACCTTCGAAACGAAAGTGAACTTTGTGTTTAAAAGTTTAATCTTATTTTAAAATCCAATTTCAATATATGTTCTAATGAATTTACTTCCGCTGTAAACACTTCATTCCATACTTCGTTAAATTGTTACTAGGGCTTCGGTATCTATAACTATTAACTAAGGTTAGTTAGGTTTATGTTTAACATATAAACAAAATAGACTACTAGTTTTTAAAAAAGTTTAATAAGATTCTAGTCATGTCCAATTATTTCACATTATTACTATTAAAAATAATTGAATTAAGACATATTTTAAATATTATTAGTATTATGTAGAGATAAGCTTCTTATACCATTTGTGAATGGCAGTTAATAATGTAACAGATGTTGGAAGATTTACTGCCTCTTATTTGATTAGGCTCCATCTTACGGCACATGTCTGACCCAGATTACTTTAATCCTTTTTTTGACAAATCTTTAATTATCTAGTTAATCATATTTACTAAGGTTCAATATTAGAATCCAAACTATCTATACACTTTTAGGTTTATTTATCTTCACTAACCGATCGTCCCTCTTTTCGGGTCTTAATTCGAATAGTAGAAGACACAAATGAAGATGTTGGAATCGTTAGAATTAATTTAGGAGGCTAACACAAATTGTAGAGTCCCCAAAAGTTGTCAAACATACCCGTACGTAGTCCAGACTTGGCAACTTGACAAGACTGTGTTTTAACAGACAACAATGGTTGTACCAGGCAACCATAACACGGGTCTCATCTCCAGATAGATTGCAGTGCCTTGAAGTGCGCCTGTCACTCGGCGTATTTTTTCTTCCTTACGCGACGAAAGTACAAAAATGTCGGCCCACTGGTCCAGACTTGTGCCTTGTTGTTGTGTGACTCAGACCTTGTGCACGCTTTAAAGTAATACCTTCTAACTTGGGTTTATTTTAAGATTGTTTTGTTTGTTTTCTTATACAAAATCTTCTCGACGATTTAAGTTACTGTGACGTGTACGGCCGTCCATTTTAACTTTGTTTTTAATAATGCCAGATTTATTATACTTGACGAGAAATTTAGTTATCTATTTTAAATTTCTTTTAATAGGGATTTTATTGAAATTCTTAACATGTAATGGTGTAAAATTGAAAATACAAATAGATTCCATTTTACTCCGCACTACCATACTGGTTGAAAAGTTCCAAGTCATCTGGCGAGCAATTTTCTCTTGGTCCGGGAACGAAGGGACGTAAACCAATAAAGCTGGAACCGTTTTAATCTGGCTCAGGTTGGTCTCGCAACGGCATTATCCGAGGGTAGCTCGGGGTAGCGGGTTCGATGCCATTAGCCTCAGCAAAGAAGTTGCTCGCTCGGGGCGAAGATTATTCCGGATTTTCTCACATTTCCCATTGACAATGAATGCTTTTGTGAGGAATGTCTCTTTATTTATATCGCTTTGCCTTTAAATCGTCTTAACAAAATTATATTAATTCCTTCCTGATATACTCAATAAAAGATAATTGAAAAGTTCCCAGTTCGCTAAACTAACGCTAAAACGTTAGTTTGCTTAAAAGTAACTTAACCTTATTAAAGTCGGAATTCAAAGGATAATCCTTATTTAGTTAATTCTGTATTTAATAATCAATAAAACTTATAAATTAATAACTAGTGCAATTGTAACCATTTAAAGCGCAGACTAAAACAAATGTAAAACACAAGATGAAAATGAAAGGAAAATTAAATGTAAACATTTGAAAGGCGCCAACGACGCTCATCACGGACTCGCTTATCTCTTGAATGAACGAATGACAGAGTGAATGATAATGAGCGGCAGGAATGAGACAAGGAATGAAAGGCGCGGGAGGCAGGAATAATATTAGAAGGCGCCGCGCCGCTGCGTCTTACGTGACATTCCTGTGAAAGGCATTATGCCACATTGTTTTTGTATTGCCTTTAAAGCCTATAAACACAGTTTTTGTACTTCCCAATTGTTTATTTATTTATAAATAAAATCGACTAAATACTGTTTACCGTAGAAAAATTTTAAAGCTGCTTTTATATTGTTTGAAATTTGTAAATTATTTGACAAAATTAATATAAAGAGTAATCTAGAACATTTTTTTACAACCAAATAAACTTCTTTATTACGTATTATGAATAATGCTAGTTTTAAATAATGTAACCAATTAAAAAAAATCTTGCATTGTTGCCACAAAATAACAACACATAATGAATGAATCTTCGAAAACGCTTTGTTCCCTGAAAAGTTGTTTTCCGTTTTAAGATTCCGTCTAAACTTGTACGCAAATAAAACAATCCGAAAGCAGACGTATTACAATGCACCCTCCGCTACCCTCAAGAAATCAGGGTGCATTCCTCCCCTACTTCCTCCGGAGATATATGATTTTAATAATCGCCAAGATTACGATAGGAAGGGCCACGTCGGATTCTTTCAAGTGTCCCTCTGAGAGGTCTGTCAGTCCTGAGAAATTGTCCCCGTAGCTATTTCATTTGTGAGGACCACTTGATATATGAGAGAAGCCTTTTCAAAACGGAACATCTTAGGTTCTGCCAGTTTTATTTGCTTATTGACAATAGATATTGTTTTGTTTATGCGGACTTTGGCTGAGTTACCTTCGATCATTTCTCATGGCTAAATTAAAAAAAATGAAACTGAATTATTGTAACAACAATATTCCAATAATTATAATAATATTACTGTTTTTATTATAATTACTATTTTTTCTTGTTTTAATACAACAATAGTTATTACACACTTATATTTCGTTGTTAGAAACTATACTCGGTCCTACAAACGGATTTCATAAGCGTCAAAATTTGATGACTATTCATATTTTATAATAAATAAATAAAAAAAACAAAATAAACGATAACATTTTGTTGTCAATGCAAGGCAAGTTAATTAATTGTTTAGTTAATAAAGGTAGGCTTGCTTCTGCAACCCTAAATTTTGACATCTTAACTAATTGCGAGCTTTAATCTCACATAGCACGGCCATCTTTCAAGATGGCGCTTACAAAATGGCGGCAAAAACCGCGCGAGTGACAGCTCTTTATTAGTAGTGCAACCGGTGCAGTGGTTCCTTAATAAACGACTGCGGGGACGTTATTAGTCTGGATCGCTCGCCTTGGGGTTTTGATAGCTTTTTTTATAATTGACAATTTGTACTGAGAAATCTAAAAAGGGAGTTCCTTTTTTTAAAATCTTTACAAAGAGCAACCATGTTTTTAATAAAAAAAAATAGAAGTCTACACGTTTTCTAAGTTCAAACAAATATTTTAAAGTGTAATTTGAATTTGGAAAGCACGCACGTGAAATTTGTATCTGCAAAACAAAAACCATCCGGCGTTAAATAATTAACTTGATACAGAGATATGTTCGTGAAATATGAATTACGGGCAAGACTGGCAGAGCGTGATGAAATTAGCGCGACGATGCGGACGCAGACGGGCGGATAAATTAGTTTAGCTGTAGCACGGCCACTGTTCAAACCGCAATGTTTGTTATTTCATAAGAAATTATAGTCTCTTTAGTAATTACGTAATTATATAAAGCTACGATACATTCGAATTTAGTTTAAAGTCTATATTCTTTTTTTCTATGAATTCTAAACTAACGCTTGACCGCTTGAAAATCCAAGAAGAAGAAGAAGTCCAAATCATACTTGGACGGAAACACTGACGACGGCAAATTATTCCACTCCGTTGAGTTGCGCACAATGATTATAACATATAGCGCATATTCAAAGTAATAGGTAGATTAGTTTGATGCATGTCTTAACAATTGATCATATTAACTTATAACCCTTTGGTGTAGGATTTTGTCTCCAACTTTTAAGCCTTAGGTTGATTTGAAATGTTTTATGAGAGGGTTGGTTCATACTGCAAGTCCGCGTTGTATAACGTAAACGCTTTCCAGTTTATATAATTGACATTTTTATGAAATTAAAACTGCCCTCTAGTTATTTATCGTACATTAAAGTATTTAAAGTCAAACAAAAACGCGTCGAGTGCAAACTGATTCAGTTAACTTCGACGTAGCGAGTGCCGCCGGCGACAGGGTGCTGCGGGAGTGCGGGGGTAGGGGAGGGCAATTTGTCCCACGACAACCGCTAGGGTGATACAGCGGTTGTTATATTTGCTATAAAAAAATTCTGTTAAAGAAAAATACTTATTGCCGAACTCATAGTCGTTTTAGTAGGACTAAGGGAGATGTTTATTTTAGTATGAGAAATCTAACTAACAACTTTTAAGTAACCAATGAAACAAGTAATGATTAATCTCAAAGCGATACGCATTAGAATCATGATGTTCAATTTTTAATCTGTCATAAACATGGTAAATATAGAAAATAAACGTGGTATACTAATTAATATTCTTTAAAAATACTGAGAAATGCAATAAATTAAACAAATCGTACACCGGAAGTTAATAGAATGGTAGCCGGGCGACCGGATCGTATCCGGCGTGGTCCGCGGCGATGCAATTGTCATGCAAATGCTTGAATTAATCGCACCCGGTTAACCCGGGAGCCGGGTATAAAAGTATACTCACGTACACGAATACACGGAGGTTTTAAGGGAGTCTGGCGGCCTATACTTGTTATTATTATGTTGGTAGGGACGCACAACCACTAACAGATTTTTCAAAGCCTTACGCGATGTGGAATGACGTATTACATCACATATTGACTTCACTACAACGTCTTTTGTTAAGAAATAAATCTGCAGGTACAATAAAAGATGACACAGAAAGATAAAGGCAAGACTAAGGAATAGAAAACTGGAGTAAAAATATCAAAATGCACTTTGCATTCGTGACATTTCATATCATTTCACTATCTTAGTCGAACTTCGACAAAATTCAAAGTTGACGAGAAGAAGTTACGATATGTTTGTAGCAAGTTTTAACGACGGACCGACTGACATTTTCGGTGTGATAGCGACCGGGGAACGTTGAAGGAAACTCGAGAGAATATTTTTATTTGCTCACTTCCTTAATATTAACTTACGGAGACGACTGAAGTGGCGAAAATATTAAAAATGGAAAAATCTTTCTCAGAATACGACTTGGCGATTTTTATAAAAATTTTATATCGATGCTATAAAGTAGGGAAACGAAATGGGATATAAATTTAGCTTGGATTAACTTCTTACGGGATAAACGAAAGTGGACATCAGAACTGTTATTAGTAAAAGTATGATACAATCGCAAATCAGTCTTTTACTAGAATAATCTACTGTCAAAAGTGTCAACCTTTTCCTTATGTAGTGTCGACACAGTATCTACTCTTCCATACTTCTATATCTTCGTTTACAGCCTTCTTACGCATATATAGTCATAGTCATAGTTTCAAAAATACGTTCAATGAAATAAAAATACAAAGTAAAAGAAACTTAACAAATGAAGTTCGAAAAAGACGGATTTTATATTATAATTATAGTTTAAGACGTAGTCACCAGGACATACACAGTGTAAGTCTTTACTAAGAATCCGTTTAAAGTTGAACAGTGTCCGGGCACGTAGTCGGATGCCACAAAAGTCCGGCCCGAGGCGGGCGTAATTACAAAATTCATCACCGCCCATATAACGATATTTATTACCGCCTGTAGCGCCATCTACAAAAGAGTTTCAAAAAATTCTCCAATTAGGCGAACTTTTCCGTTCCCCCTTTTACAACGTATGCGAGGGATTTCAATTAACTGTCAAATGAATCATTTTGTTCATTGAATTGGAAATATGAGAGACGGTTGCGTCAGGTATTGTACAATTTCTAATTTCTAGAAAAGAACCTATAACAAATGCAATAAGTGGAGGTTAACATTTTTTTAGTTTATTTGGCAATAATAAAATACGTTTTACGCTTAAAAAGGTTATTTGCAATTGATTTAGAATTAAATGGTAAACATAAAACTGTTTAGAAATATTGATAATATGATCGCAAGTGCGAAGAAGAAATAAATTCGAATTCATTCCAGCGATTCAATGGGGTGACCATACCGTGTCAGGTGTTCTCAACAGCGGGCCGCGCCGTATTGCTGTTTATTGCCGTCATATTTCAGAGCCCCTGAAAAAGACGGGCCCCCTCTTGATTTGCATCTGACAATCGCTCCGACGTAATAACCGAACGCCCCAGTCTTAGGAAGTGAAGAAAATTATAGGAAATGTACTCACAATATTCCATTTTTGAAACATTTCTCATTTACAGAATCAGTTCCCCTTTTTCGCGCGATTTTCGAACTCTGTAATTTTTTTTTCTTACTTCCAGCTATACTCATTCAAGATAGCAATCCGACAAAAGGTCTGCTTATTGAAGTGATATTTCAATATTCGAAGTGGTTTTAGGCACGTTATCGTTCTAACTTTTGTTAATGAGATTTTTTCCGAATAATTTTTACATTTCTTGCGAAAATTTAGTTAATACAATTTCAAATGAATCGTGATAACTATAGCGACGGTCCCTACGAAAAGTTAAGTAACTGCAAAAATCAAATTTTAGAGGAAACTAAAGAAATTTGCTATTATACTTTTTTCGCAATATCCTTCCACAATAATAAGGAAACTATTGGAATTGAATAAGAACTACGTCTACTTTTAATAATTTTTCTGAGTTTTAAGCTATTTTAAATGAAATTATATACACTTTTTCCTACGTAAAACATTGTAGAGAGTGCACGTATTGCATTCTGTTTCAATTGATACGTCGGCTGTGAAAGCTCGTACGATTACGTTCATAAAGAGTTCCCACGTCTATAATCAAGTGGGACATCCGTTGGCAAGTTCGTTAGGTCCCATCAGTGGGAATTGTCTCGAGACGATTTCCTATCAATGGGGACCACCCTTGTGAATCGATTGTTCACTTTACCGTTCAATGGGTCATAGGCTCGACCCTTTGTTACAGAACGCACTTCCTGTCCATAAATCTCCTCATTTTCACTTCAAATACTATGTTTTTATAAATAATTGCTCACTAATGTTTTGTATTTTGTTACAGGTAAACAGTTACTATATATCTGTCTTCTGAATAGGGTAAGAATTAAAGTAAATTAAAAATAATCGATTAAAATTTGTAAATCTCAAATTAAAAAAAATGGAAAGAATTTAGAAGAATGAAACTGGAATAAAACGTCATTAAAATACTTAGACTTCTTATAAAACGGCTTAACATTTGTGTAAATCGGTGTCGGTACCGACTAGTTTCGAGCCCACAACACAGAGTAGTGAATGATGGGCCACGAACGTGGTGTAGTACTAATTCCACTCACCCTGAAGAAGAAACCCTGATGGGCTCGAAACTAGTCGGTACCGACACCGATGTTCATAGACGTCGACGACTTGTCTTATAAAAAAAAACTTTTTTCATTGTTACGTAACTTCGCCAACTGTACCTTTGTCACGTTTCTCATTCGTAGTTATTAAAAAGAAAAACTTCTTTAAACATTAACAGTCAAAGCATTTTGTTTTAATTAATCCGCACTGGGGGACCTCAAATAGAATCGTCCGTTTTCTTTTTTTAAAACTTTGGAGCGCGTCAAAACACCTGGTTGTCTAGACGGGGCGGCGAGGGACATCGCGTTCTCTTGAAGTTTTTAAGTACGCTTGTTATTTGTTGGCGAACGACCGAATGGAAACGTTCAATTCAGTGGGACGTTTGACTCTTTGCTCCTTTTCTGCGTTTTGTATCTACATTTATAGCTTAAAAATATTATGAACTAAGAGACGAAGAAACATGTCACATTTTTATCGATACATTTCTTCCAATATCGTATTATGAATGAGAGTTTTAATAGAAGGTAAACAATTAAATAGTCAATAATGAAGGTAACAGTTTGATCACCGCTCACAAAGAAAACTCACGCTCAACATTCCTCCAAGTAACTTATTATTCGTTCTTCTTTTTTCTAAAATCTAAAATGTCTTAAACTTTCTTATCGTAACAAAACATCAAGTAAGTTTTTTACATCAGCATTTTTTCGTTAATTTACTAACATTTCTTTTACCATTCCAACCAAGGTCTAGTCTTGTGCTAGGATGTAGTTAACAATAGTCGAATGGCGGGATTTGACCCGTTTTTGTTTTTTCTTTGTTTCTCGACCACGTGATCGAAAATCTGCCACCGTAACCATTAGACTATTGACGCTTCAAAAAGTCGGAATGTTTGCTAAATACCGTATTTTCTTTTTATAAAACCGCGTAGAATTCTAAACTTTACCAGTGTAACATTAGCAAGCAATTTTTATCACGCCATTATGTCTTCAGTGTTGTCACCCCCACCGCGATATTATTTCCTAATCGTGTTGCCAGCGGACGTTTGTATTTTAAACAACCTGTTTATCAGTGTTGCATTATTGTTAAATGCAAATTAGTTAGCAAGTTTGCGAAGGTATTTACATCGGCTTTGTGTCTTGGCTTATTTTGTTATTGTTACCTTAATTATTTCGTGATGAATTCCAATGGAAATTCGATGTCAACTCGACGATACCGCCCTCTCGTTTGATTTAATTAAGTCATCGTGTTTATTATTTTGTTGTCGACAGTTGTAATTTTGAAATATCTTTAGATTATAAATTTCGCTACAAATAAGTAACACTTCAACTGCCAATTTAGTTTGTCTTTGGAGTTGTACAACCAAATTATAAAAAAAAAGACGAATTCTTAAACATGAGTATATTATAGGTAAAATGCTTGAATATGTTTTATTTCATTTATACACTACTATTATCTATTAAGTTTCTTTGAAGCAATATTAATTTTATTTTATCTTGTTACTGAACCAGTAGCAATATATCCTAATTTTATTTTATACTGTTACTACATAACCTTCCCTTTCATGTTCATCTTCTCAATATTCTCATGTTTGTAAAATTTCAAAGTAATACAAACGAAGCAGTAAAATAAATAAGTAAACGCTACGAACCCTTACACTAAATAACGACTCGAATGTTTCGCAGAACAAACACACAAATTTGAATGAGAGCGGACGGAGCCCGCTACCCGATTGCAGCTTGCAGCTTGTCGCCATTTGCACCCTTCCCTT
>JAODUI010000027.1:1212089-1223610 GCA_027563995.1 Papilio gigon
TCCCTAGCGTTTTATAATCAAAGTCAAAAGGCAACCATATCTATATTTTTCACCGGAAATGAGGGCGATAATAGATATTCTTTTTGTTGCAAAATATATAAAACCCGATGAACCGAAAGTTACCTATGAAAATCTTAATAAAATAACTTTGACAGTACACTACTTATAAAACGGTTTAACTCACGTATAACTCGGTGTCAGTACCGACTAGTTTCGAGCCCATCGGGGGCTCATCTTAAGGGTGAGTGGGAACGGTACTATCGCCCCTCGCTCACTGTGCCGCGAACGCAAGATGAGCCACCGATGGGCTCGAAACTAGTCGGTACTGACACCGAGTTACACATGAGTTAAGCCGTTTTATAAGTAGTGTAGTGAAATGGCTCACGAAAGTTTTAATAGTTTAAATAAATTACATTTGTAGTAAGTATTCCCCGCGACTTTACATCTCCTCAAAAACTATCTGTGCGAAGTTTTTTTGGTATTATTTCGCGGTCACATCCCGTCATTCGTGTCCAATCTTATTCACTCTGAAGAAGAGTCCCTGGTTGGCTCGAAACTAGTCGGTACCGACACCGATGAATACGTGAGTGTTATCTGTAGTATTTGTAGTTTTAATCCTATCTATAATTTAAATTATAAATGTATAATCTACGTCCAACTTCATTATATATTCCGCAATTATAATAGAATCTAATAAAGTCAAACTGCGATCACCTAATCCGTAACATTCTACTAAAATTTAGTATTATTTTAGAAGCGGCGGGTCCACAATGATAACGAACCTTTTAGCTATTGTCATAAATCCTCATTCAATTAGCATGCGTAGGATGTAAATAGAGATAATATTTCAAGCTAATACATCCTAACGAATCTATCAACAAATCTTCCGACGTTTGCACAAGGAACAATGGGACGGGTCCTGTGTAGGCGTTATTATTTCCCATCCACTATAAACTGGCCTCTTAACATCCTTAATATTTCTCACATCGCAAACAAACCTCCACAGTTCACCAGCACCGAGGTGCCAAAGTAAACTGGCACCTGCAGAAATTCAAACAAATATTTGCTCATTGTATTAGTCGCATAGACTAGGTGACTGTACCTCATTAAAATTAACCCTTCGGGAGCCGAGGGTCCTTAATTGGCCTGAGGTTTACGTTAACAGCCATACATTTTTAACGAATCTTTCCAAGAGTCACACCCTCTTCAAATATTTCGAATGTCAATTTGTTTGTGTCGATTGAAACTTAATCAATTCACAAGTTCATTTTTTAACAAGCATTTATTTAGCTAAACCGTGTCTGCAATCAAATGTTACAAGTTAAATTTGATCCACTTCCCAGTTTCCGATTGAGCTTAAATTATGCACGCATGCATAAATCGGATGACAATGCAATATTATTGTGACATAGAACTGATCTGATGATGAAACTGGAAGGTGGCCATATGAACTTTGTAATTAAACGACGCAACCCCATCGAGTTGTGAGACCATTTAATACGTCTTGACAAATACTTTAATAACTTGTTTAAAAAAAACACTTCATAGTTTTATTTTATTATTAAACAATTTAGTAACAATGACGTAGATGAAAAAAAATTAAGTAGAAGCATTTTCTAAAAGAGTAACAAACACTATTTAATGACAATATCTTTGAAATGACAGTGACAAAGATGACACAGAGTATGCATGTTAAACAGGCGTACTTTCCCACAGAGCGGGCGCCGCGGGCAAAGGGAAACAGAGGCTAAGTAACTACCGGCTTTTGCGACTCCCTTCTCATTTGCTAATTGCTTTTTTTCATGCATTTACGACGAAGTTGAGACTGCTCGTTCTAAGATGCATCTGTAATTAGCCTTTGTACAGTCACGCACACTATATTGCTCAAATACTCTATACGACCCGACTTGAGTTTTTGTAAGGAGTGTACCCAAGCCAGTTGTAAATGTCTCGCCGAGAAGTCAAGTATCGCTTCGTGTAGATACAGTATAAGAAATACAAACTAAATCACCAATATTAGGCGCCAATAGCCTTACGATCGAGGGTATGGATTTCCATTCACGTGGTCGAGAGTTCAAATCCCAAACTATTGTCGTAAACCATAGCAGAAGCTTAGTTTTGACTTGTAAAATAAATATTAGTAAATTAACAAATGTCTGCCAACATTTTCATAAAATAAAAATTTCTGATTCTTTATTCGATACGAAATTATCTGTAAAGAAAAAAAATCGTTTTAGTTAAGTTAGTCTGGCGTCTATATCGGCAACATTAATTCACGGTATATAAAAATTTGGTCATGTTAGTTCCATGCAAGTTCCAAAAGTAACAAGAAACATCCAACATTTAAGGGTAACCCGTCAGAGCAGACAGCACGCAGACGGCCTAACAAGCGAACTCAGTAAATTGGCCTGCCGCTGATACACGAATTTCGTACTTATTGTATTTGAAAGCGCACGGCGTTTTAGAACAGAGTTGCGTGCGGTGTGTCATGCACTGTATACTTGCATATTTCTTTGCAACCTATTGCCTTCGATAACAAGTTTTGAGTTTACGGTGAATAAGCATTCTCTCTACGTACGTTATTAAACGTTTAAAATATATATTATTTATTATAGTATTATTATTTCAACACTTTCTTCAATTACAAGTTGTTGAAACAATTGAACAGTTTAATTGAACTTTTATCAAATTACTAATTATTTGATTTAAAAAAAAGAATTTCATATTTAATAATACTGATGATCGATCGATAAAACTACTGTTTTGTTCTCCAAAGTCTTCGTGTACTTTTTTTTGGTTAATTTCATGTGAAATATATAACCGTGGATTTTCATTTCCGAAACACTTGACTTGACTTTGACTTTTGATTTCCGAAAGAACTTAATATTACCTTTATTAATTTCTTCAAAGATGATATATGGTTTTATATAGGTGTTTCAACAACGGACACCCAATGCACTCAATTTGCACTTAAGCAAACGCGTCCATTACTGAACAAGTTGGCAGACGCTGGCGGCATCTTTGATCTCGCTTAGTATTCGCGTCACGCCGCTTGTGATTCCTGCTCAGTAAACACTTCCACCGCCACTTAAAAACAAATTTCTATTGCAAACTCGCCGTATTTGTTTCGTTGTAAAACGTTTATAGGTTTTTTAATGATTTCAATTGGAATTTACATTTTCCAATCGTTAAAAATAATCGTTTGAAATTGTGATCACGTCTTTAATGGATTTTTTTTAAAATCAAATCATGTAAAAGATTAAAAAAAACTGTACCTTACTTAAACTCTACTACACGTTTAAATAATTTTTTTATAACAGTTTAGATATAACCTTAAAAATCACAAGAACTGCCAAGAAATAATAGTTAAATCAATTACATAAACATTGGACATTAACCAGCCTTTCTATATTTAAACGTATTCTTGTCTTTAAGATCACGTTCTAGCCTAGACAAGATCTCCAAGGATTATCTAGATTACAGCCTCCGCGCCGCTCGGGGCTTGTAATTCTAGGTCTCCCCTTGACAGGCACTTCCTATGTTTACTAGGTCTTAACTTCTCGCTAGACTATTACCGTCAAGGGAATGCTGTCTTAATCTTTTAGATGTCGGACTGAGTTGGTTTTAACAGTAAGAAATAATACTTAAAATTACTTGAATGTAAATTGTAAATTTTCTTATGACGGAATATTATTATTTTTTCTTAATTTTATGTACATTTAGCATTATGAATAAATTTAGATACAAATGCTATTATTTACTTTAACAGAATAGGAACTTCAATGTATATAATTTTTTAGTTAATTTAATGGAAAAAATCGTTTATTATTATTATTACTTACCTTCATACGTTCGCAGTTGTTGATAATAAGATATTGTTCGTGTGACCCAGTAACTCGATAACTGAATAACAAAACAAAGATTTGTTGTTGTTATGTCAAACCTACAAATTGTACGTTCACTTTATTTCAGACATAAAAGCTTATTTTGCAAATTACAACACGAAATAAAGGCTGTCATACTCCATTTTCCATTGAAATGTGAACCGAAAAATGAAACAATACCATCTCGTTACGACTCCGCAACGTAAAAGCGTCGTCATAAGTAAATCCATGAATGGTAATTAGGCCACGAGATATTTTGCATCTTTTATCAGAATACATTGCGTCATCAGTTTTTAAACAATGTTGCCAAATTTTTAGGTTACAAAGAAATGAACATGCATAATACAGGACTTTTAGTTACTACCCGTCTATTTGCCTATGCATAATAACATGGAAACATTTTAAAGTTAAGATGTAATATATATATTTGTATAAGTATGCATATATAAATACATTCAGGAACTCTGAACCAAATATATAAAATATATGCAGCAAAATAGAGTATAGACCGCGAGTCCCCGGGTGCATTAAAAAAAGGTTAGATGTAAAGTTTCATATATTTTTGTATTAAAAACAGTAAAAGCATTGTTTAACCTACCTTAAAACAGCGCATGTCGGTACCGCACCGATTTATTATCTGCGTTTGACAGTTGTAGGGAGCGTTGCGAGTAACGAATTAAAATGGCGGACGTGCGCGGCCGCGTCGCCCGAGCGCGCGAAATCACCGCGCACGTGATCCAAATCAACTGGATGTGATGCATTGAACCGTTTAACATCGGACTTGTCATCACCAGATATTGCAGATTTTTCTTTCGTTCTTTCATTTATACAGAAATAAAGGTCTTACCGTTTAGAATACTTTATTTTTGATTCTGAAAGATTGACAAAAACACGATAATTCAAATATTTGTATCTTTATCAGGATATTTGCGTGCTATCTTTGATTGACAAAGAAAGTTGCATTGTAACAAACGTAATTAAAAACTGACTACACTGCTATTTTGGTTATTATTGGAATCTCTTGTTTCGTACAGTTTTCATGGATGATCTAATTATTTAAAAGTGAAAAATATAATTGTAATTATAATATTAAACCAGTAATATTAAAACGCAGCGTTCGCGTTCGTCGTAATGACTGGAGCCACCTAATTTAGATCGGCAAGATAAGTTTCTAATTCAAAAAGTAATCATTCCAGAACATTCTCGCCCCGAAAGCTATAAACGTCACGATATGATGTACTGTCCGACGTAACCGTTTACCAGGAGTTGGCTTTAATTACCTACAGTATTTTTATGCAATCTTTAGTTCGATGTTTTATTATTCTAACTTTAAAATCTTCTAAGATAAACTTAAAACAAACAACAATTGGGAGAGGCCTATTTCCAAGGTGCAGACAAAGGCTGATGATGATGATGATGACGATGATGAAACAAGCAACGGGCCATCATCTGTAAGTTTACACTGACACACTCGTCCAGAAACGTCACCATCCCTATATCGTCGAATTATCAAATTACTAAACAAAATTTTAATATCAGTGTTATTTTACGATCAGATGCTCATTTGTTATTCCATATATAACTCAATTTGGAAGTAAATTTGATTGGTTCATAATTCATAATCGCCATCGTTAAGGTGCGTACACACTGCGTTGCGTGACCGTATTAATGCATCGGATCAAACGCACCCTGCTTATAATTTAGTGGACAATATATCATCTTTTGTTATTCATGATCGGGGAAAAATTGTATTTGATATATTAATCTAAAACGTCGTACATTGGATGTTGAATTTTCATTACATTTATTACTGTCCAATACAATACTGTTTTTTTTTTCAACGAGATATCTATGCTCAGTTTAATGCTTCGTTTAAAAAAAACTCAGATTATTTATGATTTCGTTTTTGTAGAATTTACGAAGTCGGGAAAAATTTATTTTCCATATTTTAAATTAACGGTCATATCGCAAACAGGCTGGTAAAGCAAAATTTTTCTTATTTCTTCAATTCAAAAGGGTCCGATAACACAGTATAAAATCTCTATTATTTGCCAGCTTGGCCTGTCACAGAGTAATGATAATATACAGCGTTCAAGCCGCTAGGTGTCGCTGGCGCGCCGCGCACATTAACCCGTCTAGACTGCGATTATTGACAATTAGTTATCTAAGTGTACAACCACCTTTACAATCGATGATAGCTCCAATTGCTTTTCATACTTTAATTCGATTTTAAAACCCACTTTGGCAACGTTCGGCAAATATTTTTATTCTGAACTTTGAAGGCTTTTCTTTTTCATTCACTTTTATTTTTTAAACGACGTTATTTCCATTACTACTTGAATTTTATGTGATAAAAGTTCAAAGTCAAAGCAAAATACTGTTCAAAGCAAACGTAGTTAGAACAAATTGTAACTCTTTGTTAAAAAAAAAATCGCATCGCCTACCCTTATTAATTACCTACGACCTCTTCAATATTTATTACTAAGACCAACACTGATTGTACCAAACAATAAAAAAAAATCCAATAAAACAAATGACTACAAATTAAAAATACTTTTGTCCTAATGGTCGTGTAACGAGGGGTAATTATTCAACACAAGCCTTGGCATCAATTCGGCCGCAGAGCAAACCACGGCTGTCTCCTGACGCAACGAGCACTTCTCTTGCTCTCTGACTTTGATTTAAAGTACAACATTTAAAATAAAACCTTAAAAAACACACCAATAACAAGACAACAATAAATATACGTAGCGAGAAATTTTCATGTTGACATTTACATTAAAAAATGACTTGATTACGTCAAACTTGCATGAAACACTCCACCTATAGGTTTTGTATCTATAAATGCAAGATAGTGTAATTATTTATATAGAGGAATCATAACTAGGATTGACAAAATTAGACTTTTTTTAACTTAGAATTTAGGAGCAGTACCTACTTTATAATAATATCAATTTGAGTCACAATCAAACTTAAAAAAATCGCATTTTACTTAACTATAACTTATTTAATTTAAGTTGTGGGTCTTTTTCTATTTAGACATATAAGACCTAAAATTATCCCACCCTTAAACTAGAAGCACAAATGAGAAAAAAAGTTTCCTAGTGTTACGCTTTTAAGAAATGTCAAAAGTGGTCCGCAGGCCCTCTCGAGTTGTGAAACGTAGCAACTTTTCCCTTAAGCTTTTATCGGACCCAATTAGTGCTATATGGGGTCCTTTGTGCCCCACATAACAAGGGATTAGAAAAGAGCACCCATTATACTCCCTTTTTATTTCTTTTGTGGTGTACGTGTATTGTTAAATGTATTTACACGTACTCTCGCTGGGTATAGTTAAGCCAAATTAGAAACAAACATTTTGGGTTTTCCGCCCGGATATTAGGTGTTTATTTATGTTTTTCAATTTGGGTAGGATACAAAGTTTCAGATAAAGAGTAAAAGAACACAGAAGACGCACTCCTTAATGAAGAATGAACTTTAATATAAAATAAGTAACGGACTGTTTTCTCTTTTTTAAATAGAAATTAAACTAACGCTGGACCACGATTCTCGGGCAAGAAAGTGATATAAGTTATTCTAGTAAAGTTATGGAATATATGTTAACTAACTAATACAATGAATGCGATTGTTTGGATGGTTGTTTGTTACCAAGTATCTCCATAATCTCGATGAAATTTGTAATAGATGAAAAACATAGTCTGTCACGTAGGCTAAGCCTAAGCCCTTTTTCAACACCGCGCAGACGGAGTCGCTGACAACAGCTATTATATAAAAATAATCTATTATAGTTAGGTGTATACAAATTATACATTAATGGTAGCATTTTTTTACTTCAAGTTAAATGTTACATAGATGTTGCATATCGTATTTCACACAAGTTACAAATAAACATAGTTTTTTTCACATAAAAATAGTCATGTTCACAGTATCCAATGCTGCAAATGTTAGTTTGCAAACTTCTAGTTAGCGCTCCACATTCCCGTTAGCTTTTATAACTAAAACGTATTCTATTTCAGAGCTTTATTATCGTAGACGGTTGCCATGGTAACGGCAAATTGATATTTCCTACCCCATCATTAATTGTCTCCAATTATTACACTTTCCGTCACAAATACACTGCGAGATAGATGTTAACATCGTGGTGTCGGGGTCACATGGTTTATTACTAATCGCTCGTAAATTGGATCGTTAATAGAAACGGCTTCGCTACGAAGTAGAGAATTAATTTATTATTTAGACTGTTAAGTACAGTTTGATAATGTTCCGTTTATCTATGGATAGATATTGTTTAGTAAAATAATTTAATTAACAAATTTTAAATATCAAAAATTTAGACATACAATGACAATTTACTACAACGTCCCTTCTTTAAAAAAAATAGCACAAAATCTGTTAGATATTTTATGTTTGTATTTAAGAGTGTATAAAATAAGTCAATTTTCTCTAAAGGGGACTAACTGCAGTTTGTTATTATAGCTTTTGTTAACTGCGTCATCAGGCCGGCGACCTCCAGACTGGAACTAATGAGCAACGTGCGAAAATGATAAAACAAAAGCCTCTCGACCAAACTGTTGTCTATAATAAATGTGTCTATTAAATTGTGGATACGCGTTTAATCACTTTTTAAAGTACATAGAAATGTAATCAAAATTAGGCCATCCCTAAAGGTCTAATGTAATCTTCATTTGGAACCAGATTAATATTTAAGTTCATCAGGGCACCTGCCAATCAGAGAATTGAAAGGCAAAGTCAAAAGTTCAAAAAATGTCAAAGCGTACCGGCCGGCGCTGGATCTAACTAACTAAATCCAGTTAAAACCGGACGCTCGGACAGATCGACAGACACCGGACGGGGCGTTAAACTGAGTTCACAGTCGAACAACTCAGGTGCCGGGCAGTCTCGCAATTAGCGCCCAGCAGACGCCAATTTACGAGGCAAAAGAACTTTTAGTCCTAGTGTAAACTACAGTGTAATTATTTCATTTTGAACTACTATCTAAATTTGACAATATATATAATATTTTCAAAATAACGCATAAACATTTCAAAATAAACATACGTTCAAAACATACGCATTGCCTAACATTACAATGCAAAACGCACTCGAATGATTTCCACGAGGCGATGCCAAATCGAAATTGAAATCATTACGCTGCACCAGCCTGTATCCATCGGCGTATCATTTTAAACATTAACCGTGGTCCAGGAAATCGAGGGCCATTCGAAATGGCCAATTTTAAATATGTAAACGAATATCAGCGGCAATCGATGCGCGAAATGAATAACAATCGAGTGAGCTTCGACGATTATGAGGACGCACGGGGCCGAATAATCGCGCGGATCGGGTTCGCACCGGCCCGTGAATAAATTAATAATTTAATACCCGTGAGAACATCGACACGTGTGTTGTCCACCAAATTGATACTGGCAACGCGCCCTCATCTCCCGCTCATTTACTAGAGTACGTCATTGAAGTTGAAAGTAAAATTCTTTAATTTCTGCACCACCAATAGAAATATACCTACTCTGGAACATTAATTAGGTATGTTCGATGTCGAAGTGTCGTATTTGATAGACACTATTTCTTACGTGTCTAAATATTTCTAGCTTGATTACTTTATTTAAAAAGGGGTCAGGAAATTCTTAAAAGAATTAAGCGAAAGGCGAAGCTTGCAAAGCGAGATAAATAATGTTGATTAAAATATAGTTTTGCTTAAGATGCTATGCGCATATAAATTCCGTGCTGAGGAGACTGAGTACCTCTATAAAGTTAAGAGAAAAACTGAACGTAAAATGTTCACGGCTGCACTTCCAACCTATTACGATTTCATTACGACGGCGCCGAGGTGCACAGCTTTTTGAATATTAAATTTTTTCTCCATTTACTTCCTGATAGTGTTGAAATGTATGGTAACAAAAGCCCTTATATATTTACTAAAAATGTTGAACTTTAAAATTATTATAAAGCCTTAAGAATTCCGCTTAAGAACGTTCATAGACTAATAAAGATATTAAATGGTGAAGGTGTTAAAGTGCTTGGAAGGCTCTTTTATCGAGTTTATTAAGAATATAGAGAAAAAAAAATTCTGATTTAATTATTCCGGATATTTTACTAGCTAGTTGTGACACGCGTCCTGCTAAATGACAGCTTCCAACCGGCACCAAATAAGATTCAAAAAAAAAAATCTAATCGATTTATACGTCATCGATTTACGAATTGCCTCACAACAGTTTTTGGTCGGCAAGTAAAATCACCCTCACGCTCTGACTCAAGTGCCATAACAACGATAGGAGATCGTTTTGATTTTATGCCCCGTCACACACCGCCGCTGTCATAAATTCAGACAATAACGCGCGTTCGTCGCGCGATACCCTTGATACACGACTGTTGACATTCTTAAAACAATAGAATTATTACTTGATGGGTTACACGCACTTATAGTGCCTATTTCAGACTACCATAATCAAATTCAATAGCAATGAGATTCATAGGGCCCAGCCCTTCAGTACTATAGTCCAAATCAATGGCAGTGAGATATTCTATTTACACATGTTTGCTTAAATTGTCATTTATTGTCTATGCATTTATTATAGAATGTTTTAGTGTTTAAATTAACGACCCAAACGTGTCTGTTTTCAAGTCTATGATTACAATATTTTAAAGGTAAAATTGTGTAGATTGGTTTGTTATAATTTCTTTTTAATAGTTACCTCGTTGTAAGTTATTAATTAGTTAAGTAATTAATTTCCATTGAATTTGATTTGATACATACCGTGTTTTAGTTGATAGAACAAAATAAAATTATTAAACTTTAAAAACACACCGAGAACAGTTTGTTTTATTAGGGTTCTAATGAATATATAATATTGTAGCATTCAGAACGTTTTCCCCCAACCAAAGTTGTATTTATTTATTTTTGTTCCAGGTATGTAAACCAGAAATTATAGACCAGTTCAATGTCGTCAAGGTATTTATAATATGTTTTTTCAATCTGTGGAAAATTAGCAAAAACTTTTTAAGTTTATTTTTGGCTATAAAACGAATTAAGTCACAATCGTAAAAAAATGTGTATAATGAACTTAATTTAAAGGTATTCTTCCTAACGTATTTTAAAACTGAAAGATAAATTAATGTGACGCCTTGAAGAATAACATAAAAACATTCTTTATAAAAACCCTTTTAACATTCCTTAAAATACGTTCCTGGTTTTTATCTCAAACGTAATGTCTGTTCAGACGATATTCACGTCGAGGCAGCATTTCTCAGCTGTCACTCTAACGCGAACATTAGAGACGGTGCAGCTCACACCGGGTATTATCAAACTGCGCACCGACACTGGTATTATACATATTGCCATCTTTTTCATTACTTTTGAAGGAAACAAGGACAACAATATGTGTCCATCCAAGAGTCGAGTAGTAACAATGTTATGTTTCAATTGAACATTTACTAAAATTAGAAAATTGACTACGAGGTATGGTTACCGTCTAATTAGTCCACTAATTAAGTCACACATGGATGGTATTGTATAAACTTCTAACCAAAGACACATGTTAAACCTCGACTTTGATAGACAATTTATCAAACATTTATTTTATCTGTACGTTTATATTTTATCAGTTAACCGAACTTCAGTA